>SDVV010001920.1:0-24241 GCA_016164225.1 Gammarus roeselii
ATAATGTATGGTCGTTCATAAGAAATGTAACTAATGAATCGTGTTAGAAAATAAATGTAAATGGCACGATTTTACCAGTTTTCCAACGGCATGACCGATGAATTCCTCGACAGGGGAGTCTCCGATCAGTGGGCACTTTGTAAATAGACGTATGAAAGAACTATGAAGCGACATTTCCAGCGACATTTCCTTGAAGACATGGTGATAATAATTATTACTTCAAGAGAATGTTGCATGAGGAGTTCGGCAAGACCATTTTGGCTGGCATGATAAACTTCCCAAAAAATTGAAAAAATAGTGCTCAACTCATAATATCCATGACTACACTTTACCTTTTTCCTTCTAGCACGTGCGACACGTTCGGAACTTCTTATAGCGACAAGATTGTGTCATCACTGAATCTTTAGAGGGACTTAATAACGTTCCAAGATGCCCAGCTGTTCTATGGAGCCATGTCCAGAGGGTTGGCTTCTGATTGGCACCCTTCCAGCCACGGCTTTGTCTAGCACCTTCAACTTGATTCAAACTCTCTCATATACTTTTAGTGGCGCTAGGAAGGCCAACACATTCAATATACCTTTTTCCAGTACCGTTCAGTAAGGTTGATTGACCATATTTATTTATCGTTCATATTGATGAATTACTCATCGGAGGAGTTTTCTTACCTTACCACATTCCTTGATGTTAATTGAAAATACTGTTACCTGATTTTGGATTACCTTCAATTGATCTTATTTCCTGATAGGTAAACTCCATTGAACCAACTCAATGATACAAATTATCACAAGCCGTAAACATTTGCATTATTTACGCAAATTTCATTTTTCTCTGATGGTAAATTTTACATTCAAGCTCATTTTTCCACGAAAAAATTTCAGGACTACCGAATGAATAGCAAGTGAGTGTTTGAAAATCATCAGTCAAGTTTTCACACTCCACGTGTCATGGCTGCGTTTGTTCTATTAGTTAAATGTGTTCTGTTGCGGGTCGCTACTTAACGGCACCCTAATACATCCATTAACCAAGGAAAGGAAAGTTTAACTGATCAAGTACTGCTGTCGGATAGAGAGTTTGATTTGCCCTGAATTATTGTTCTTTTTACTACGTGTTTTTGTCATGAATGAGCGGAATTTTGTTGAATTTGTTTTAATTTACATTCAGAATTTTCATCAACCCCGAAAGGGTAACCAAAGAAATGTTAATAAAAAATGGGTACGCTCAAAAACTCTGACTTCAAATGTAACAGTATAAACAATGCAAATGTTCATTTAGAGACTGTTGATGCTTCGAGAAGATGATACCGGGGAGTTTCAGTTAACTTGGAACTCATTTCTCACTTTTAAATTATTTGCTACAAATGTATCTTTATGAATTAAAGAATATCAGCGTGTAAATTATAAGGAAAAAAAACACTAAGTTGCACGGAAGAGGCAAAATAAGCACATAATAAAAAAACACTATGTTGCACGGAAGAGGCAGAATAAACACATAATTCGCCATAAAACTGTTTGCCTTTGGTATGGTTTGAAGGAAAGTGATATCAGGAGGAGACAGAAAGAGATGCACTCAGTTCACTTACAAATTGTAAAAAAAAGTATTTCCAAATAAGGCAAATGTTTATCTTTTGAAAACTTTAATTAGCATCGCGTCGTGAATGATTCAAGATGATATAATTATGAAGATCATTAATTCTGGCAAACAATGTTTACAGCGTTCCATTCTTGATGTAAAAAATTATGAATATCATTGATCATCTCATGCCTCTCCATAATTTTTTGTCAAAGAAATTCGACTTCAAAAAACTGTTCCAGTGTTTCACGTCTTTTCATGGCTCAATGTAGCTGAGTATTGAGGATACGATCTACCATTTAACATATATTTGCATGAACGATCACTTGGTGGATACAGATAACGATCGTGTTTCCTCATGAGCCCATCGTGCTAGTCACCAAGCTAATGACTTTCCAAATATAACTCGTGCACTTGAAAAACGGCACCTCAATGTTCCAAATAATATGTGTATGTACATCTAATCACAGTTGGACACAAAGATTCAGAGTCACGATGGTCTGATGTGTAACCATTTTCTGTTATATTCCCGTACATTTTTTATTATTACTTACTATCGCAATGGATGCCCTAATGGTTCCAGATTGTACAACATGTTTAAACAGATTGATAATTAATTTGTATGACGCATTTTTTTTTCCTTGGTGCTCCGCATCACCAATTAAACACTTTGAGCCCTTCATCGTCAAAGTAAACTGTGTTCCTTCTACTTTGAAAAACACTCACAGATTGTACTGAATTTCCAAAACTCTGTAGCATATTCCAAAGCTCTGTAGCATGTTCCAGAGCTATGTAGCATGTTCAAGATTTACAGATTATATAAGTAAGAAGCAGAAGCCAGGCAGTCGGAATCTTGGAAGACATTGCTTTGCTTTTCGCTTCCGATAAACCACCGGTTTGCAATACTGGTGATGCTTTTGCTGCTTCGGTGAACACAGCGTCTGACAACAATTCTAAAAGAACGGATCTTCGTCTGTGAGCTGCAGTCAAGATTGTTTTTTTTCCGAGCGGCATAACATTCACTTGATTGAACTGTTGATCAACAATAACATCCACTCTAACCCGATCATATTACATTGCCATCAATATTAACTGTTTGGTCAGGAAATTTACCAACTGGAATGACCGGTATAGAATATATACGATTGGTTACTCTCGGTTTAAATCGGAAATACGTATCTTTCTCTCGGACACACAAGTTAAGCTGACTAAACAAGAAAGAAGTATACATTATTTCAATTCGACGTAACTTTATTGGTGATCTTTAGCATGGGCGACTTTTATACGCTAATTTTGATTCTGAAAACGACTATTGACTTGGGCAATAACGCCATCATTTGATGCCACCAGCATAGTGTATTGCCAAACTGCGGTTATTCGGTTGGTCAATAAAAAAAGTCAAAATACATAGGCTCGCTGTGTGTTATTTAAAGATAAAGAGACTGATGCTTATGAACACATTTTAACGGACTATCTAGCTATCGGCTCTTCAAATAAATTTGAGATGGGTAGTAACTGGCATCAATTATTACTCTGTTAATCTTTGAAAATGACATTTTAAAATACAGCAAAATAAGATGACCCATTACTGTAGATTACATCAATGCATTAATACGTTCTGGCCCTACTTAGAAACTGAGGTTTTGATTTTAACACCAACATACTATTTTACCATTGTCCAAGGGACGATAATGATAACTGTACAGAAAGATTATTCTTACCATCACTAATTCGAAATGTTCCTTTACTGATACCACGGCAAACAAAATATTCATTGATGGGCTGGTCGGGCTTGCTTTACAATATTAAATGAGGAACCAAATTTTTACTTGGAATGAACCTGGCCCTCTCCTAATATATTGACCGCTGTACGTCGACACGTTGAATTATTTTACTTTTACTGTCTCCATCGGTGACCCTCCGAGGATATTTCCCAAGAGAACCCTTCCTACTGTCTGAGGAAGACAAGAAACGAGAGCGGTGACAGGAGGAGACCCCTAAGCACTTTCACCCTTCTTTGTTTTCTGTTGTCTTCCTTGGAGTGCAGTCTATTAGTGCTGCTCTGATATGGATCAAATATATGAATATCGAAAAAGGAAATGTGTACTTATTGATACCTAATCCTTTGAAATATGTCATTTATGGTCTTTCACATTTTTATCCACAAACTAGAGCCCGTTTTAGGTCGTACAAAAAGGAATTTACTTGAGCTCACTTCTGTCCCCTGTTCCTGCGCAGACGGTAGAGATTATATATAGGAAATGCGGATCATAGAAAATCCGGATTTTTTCTTTATAAATAATTGTTGTAAATGTTGTCCCATTGAGTGATATTGATGGACTTGATGGATTGAGAAGTCAATTTGTTTTTACCGCTTCCAGTGTTTGTAACGAGCTCAACTCATACAAATGATGTCGAATAATCAAAATCAATGCATGTCATTGAATGATATTGTTTTTGAAGTGAACCTTGTAGTAATAATTTTAATTTATCCAATCTCTGTTCATGTGCTCCTTATCTTCAATAGCTTGCAAGAAACTCGAAAACAATATCTAACAATTACAAAAATAACTGTATATATTGCATTTGAAGATCCCATAAATATTCAATGTCTTAAATATTAGTGATTGAATATTAGTTAGGAAAAGAAAATTGGAATGTAAATATTTGTTGCTTCTGGAAATGTTTCTTGCTTCCGTCAGGAAACTTGTGACTGTTGAATGAACTGTTGAAGGAAAATTATTTAGATGATATTTTCCGGTAACGTTCGCTGTTTATGCGTGAATATCTATCGATTATTTCATCGCACAGCATGATTGCAGTTTTTACTGCTTGCAACAGTATCATTGTTCCATCAAAGTATTGATCAAGGTCATCTGATAGAGGAAAAAGTTTGAAGCTTCTAATGACATCTTCACTACAACAACAAGAAAAATGTTTTCTCAGTAAAAGAATTGTTGATTTAAAAAGCACTAAATGCGTCAAGATAATTACTTGTAAAAAATATGAAAAGCTCTTAAACAAGGACCAAGACATAAAGGAAATGTCAGCTAAATTACATAATTTCATTAAAAAAAAAATTAAACCATAATAATTTTGTAACATTTATTTCTCCAGAGCTGGGCGCTGGTCGATGCTGTCACAGTCTCAATACATCTACACAGATGAGACGTAACTAACTGAAAATATTTTTTCAGGTCTTAAATCAATTTTTAAAATTGAAATCGGTGCAGAGTTTCTATGTTGGCAGCCGAGCTTGTGTCAGAGTGGAAAGTGAGGTGAGTGATTGGTTCACAATGAAAGTGGGTCTTAGACCATTCTGCGTGATGATTGCTTGGCTGTTTAATCTCTATATGGATAGAGTGGTCAGGGAGGTGAACGCGAGTGAGCTGGGTCGGGGCTCGGAGCTGTTGGAAGCGAATGGCCGGAGTTGGTAGCTGAGCCAGTTGCTGTTTGCGGATGAAACGGCGCTGGTGGTGGATCCAGAGAAGAACCTGTGTAGGCTATTGTCTGAGTTTGGTCTGTGCGAGAGAAGGAAGCTTCGAGTGAACGTGGATAAAAGTCAAGTAATAAAATGCTCGAGGACTGCAGATGCGAGCAGAATTAGTGTCCTTATAAATGGAGAGTTGTTGGAAGAAGTTCAATGTTTTAAGTATCTGGGATCCGATGTTGAGAAGACTGAACTAGGGAAAACTGAGGTGAAGTCGCGAGTGAAAGAGGGGTGTAAAGTGCCGGGTGCACTGAAGAGTATGATGAGCTGCAGGACGTTGGAGATGGAAGCAATGGCCGTATGAGGGTGCTGTTGTCCCAACTGTGCTGTACTGATCTGAGACTTGTGGGGTGAGAGCAGAGGAGAGAAGAAGGTTGAATGGATTCCTGTCAGCAGTTGTATACTTATAAAATGCGAGTGAGAATTATTGATTGACAGGAGAGCCGCAGGGTAGTAAAGAGTGCTCGTGCAGTAGGCGACAACTATCACGATAGAAAAGTCACCTGGTTAAGCCGTAAAGTACGGGGAAGCACCGGGCCATCTCTAACGGGCAGTCCCGACTCTAGTTGTCTCCATGGGGGGGGGGGGGTACGGAATGAGATAGCAAGTGCGCTTGGTTCTTTATAAGTAGAGTTAGGACGCGCGTGGTATACTGTTGATTGAGACCATAAAAAGTTTTGTAGTGGATTGCTGGATGTTCAGGGACAGCCTTGATTGGCGTGTATGGAGGAATTCAGGAATTAGTGAGTTAAAGCTGTTGTGGGATTGATCGATGGTTGTGAAATGTTTGAATGTGAATGGATGATTGTGGTCATCAACGTGTTTGCACGGTACAGAGTGCATTGTTGTGGTAAGTGGTTTTCCGGTTCTACTAGATATTCCCTATTGTTGGTCCTCTTTCTCACGGAATTTCCTCTTTGTGCTTCCTACATATGACGCTTGGCAGTTAACACATGAAGACTTGTACATGACATCGGTGGGCTCGTCTCGGGAGATGGTGTCTTTAGAATGGAACAACAATCCGATGGTACATAAATTATGTAGGGCTAAATTTAATTTTACTTGTACGTAGTACTTTGAAAAGGTTTCAATTAATGTGGAGTATAGTGGTTCCGATTCTGAGCCATAAAGAGGTAAGGACAGGAAACCTAATTTCCTGTTCGCTGTTAAAACTTGGGTAGATTTGCTATAAATATTATTGAATAAATGTCAGCATTGTTTATATATTAAAGATATGGGTAACCACTGTTGGCAAATAGTTTTTAAGAAAGTCCATTTCCTAATGGAAAGCTTTAAATGTGGAGGGAAGGTTATATGCTCTGTGGATCAAGGTTATGATGTTGGTTTTGTACTTCGGAGGGGTATGGGAAAAAAAACTTTTACCAAGCCCTGATTTTTTTTAAATCCTGACATGCATGCTGTTATTGTGTTCTCTGGACGGTTCTACCTCATGGAAGGGAATGGAGGTCTTATAATCAGACTCAAAAGGGAATTTGATGCTGTCAGGTTTGGAGTTTAAAAAAAGAAGAAATTTAGTATCAGTTGGTTGTGACAGTCCCTGCAAGATTCGTGTACCGACGTTCCGGATATTACGAGATGTAACGTCCTTTAAAATTATTTGAAAGTGTAGGAATTAAACTTGGGAAAGGCTTACTAAGTTACACGTTGTGATGAGCTTTATGATGTACCTTTATCTGATCTGATGGTGCTAGCTCATTATTAGACGTACCTTAAAATACTTTTATTTGGTGGTAAATAGATATTTGTGTAAAATTAAGTCACACCGTTGATGTATCAATAATAGTTTTTAGTTTTCTTCATTTCATTTGGTAACATATGATTCAAAGCCGTCAGCCACAGCGGATATGTTCTCAACATCCGAAAGAGTAAATAGTAGAAGAATGCGTATCAGTCCTAATCATGTAGCATTGAAAGGTAAGTTCGTGAAAATATTTAAACTGTCCCTTAGACACGAATCGTAATTTCATCCCTGTCATCTGTTTGCTTCGTTTAGGATTTAAGAAAGCGGGATCATTAGCAACGCAAAAGGAAGCGGGATTCCCACGAACTTGCGTGTTGCAGGAGAACTTTGAATCGGAAGAAAAACATATCTAACCTCAAAGTTCTTCACCTCGTCTAGCTTCAAGAGAGCTTGGCTCAAAGAATGCCGCTACTTCCAAATTTATAAGGAAACATTTGAAATGAAAGCCTATCAATTACATTTGATCAATGGACTGACTGAAAATCAAATGCAGCGACGATTACTTGTAAACCAAATTTTCACCCTCTATTTTTTATTTCTGTGGCTACTTCGAGAGTCAAGTTTATATAAGACGTTTAATACTCAACGAATCTGCGAAGCAAGTGCGGGTCTGCATTTATTACCGAATTTTCATGGGGTCATCAATTGAATCGGAGAGTGTGTTACTTACAATGGCAATTCAATAAGCACATATCTTACTTAACAACCCACCCAATTGCCAATTGAAAATCCGTCGACAAATGTGAACTGGGGTGGTCTCCTTAAAAAGGGATATATGAACTAGTTGCTATGACGGTCATGGACATCGTGGGAAGTCTGTCTCGCAAGCTTACAATATGTTGAAAAGAAAGGCGTGTTATTTTCTCCATTCACCCTATTTCATGTTATCTTATTCGAACTTGGCAGTGACATTCAACCCCACACACTACCAAGCATGCAGCTTCTTAGGCATAAGAATATCCATCCACACTACTTTTTCTTCCTCTCACTTATTCAGCACTGCTGCATGCCCGCCCAAGCTACTTCTTCCAATCACCGGGGAGCCTGCCATCGATGTCTTATATTGTTGTTTCCATCATAGCATGTTCTCCTAGAAGAAACATCCCGCTACCACATTGATGTTCTGCTGGTCGAACAAAACTTTGCTCATACACCCATTATTTAATGTAACTCCTTACTGTGACATCCATTGATTATGCAAACGTTCAGCGAGCTGCTGTCAAATCAAAATCGCAAATATTGAACTTCTGAAAAGTATCCGCGTACATCACCGTGTGTACAAAACACATTTTTATGCAACTTTCTTCAGCATTGTGTAATTTTTGGGATCCTGCACCGTTTGCCTGTCGTGTGCTGCCTTGTTTTGCTGCCACGGAAAAATGCCGCAGTGTTGACGTTGGGGGTTGGACACAAAAAAAAAATAAGCAACGGTTATGGAAGCTGACAAATATGCTGATAATTGTTATAAAAATGCGTTGGAAGTCCATAATATGCTTTCAACCTAAAGTCAGGACAATAGAGAGTATTTTGTATTCAAAGGTTTAAAAAAAAGAGTGGTAAAAAATGCGTGGTCGTGTGTTAACGGGTTTAGATGCAGCGAACCTACCTGCTCAGTGAACACTCCCGAGTAAAATTGGTGGACGATTATCATTGATTGAAATATTTACTAAACTATGGTGAGTAGGTCATGAAAACTTTCATGGTACCTGCAGATTTGTTTTTAATATATGCGTCCACCATTTGTTTATGATACATCCATAAATTTCAGAAATGAAAAAAAAAATCATGTATCTATTGCGATACCTAAAACAAGCCTTACAAGCAAAAAACATGGAATATGGGATGATTTGGAAACGATGAAACCTGGAACACCAAATATGAGATCCGGATACCTTCATTTTCACCACTTCATCTTAACGACGACCACGAAATCTCACCAGTTTATTCATGAAGTCTGGTGTTGTTCGTTCTATTCTCGCTGAATTTTAGTTGAGAAATTCATCATAGTTGAAGATTATTGTGACCGAACCTTGACTCCATTACTCTTCTAGAGGTTCTCAATTGGGTTCAGGTCCGGACTCTGACCAGCCACTTCAATACTTCGACAAACTCTTGCCAGAAATAATCTTCAAATCCCAGTGCTTTAGGGCATTTGACATTGTTTTGCTCAAAACTTACAACGCAGTTTGAAGATATTTGGAGTGCAGGGGTATTTACATGTGTTTACCAGTGCAGAAAGACAACAACAAGGTTATTAACCCAAACTAGGTTGCCTTTTGATAGCACGAGGATTCGTAGAGGTAGGTTGTTGTTGTACCTGGTTATGATACTCATTTGCATTTGTTATTCCTCATACCATGACTATTTCTCCTCCACGCTTGCCAGATTGTGAAATTAATTTGGGGCTCAATTACTGTTTATCAAAACTAATTTTTAAGAAATTGATGGTCGATGGGTTTTTATGAAAAATTAAGTCATGGGAGCCTATTTTCTCTCCTATGATTTTGATCTACTGTATTTCTTGTTCGAATAATTGCCTAAAATTATTTAGCCTATCTCCACGTTTTTTTTCGGGTGAATGTTCTTCGAATAAGCAGAAGCCATGTGAGTTGAATTTTTTTTTTTTATTGACCCTCAAATTGAATTCGTTGACGAGACGGGCTGCTATGAAACCGCGCTCGTCTTTGTTACTATTGGCTTTGATCTGTGATTAGTTTATGCTGCAGTCTCGAAGGTTACCCTTGATTTTGTATGGCTTCATAACCTTGCCATGTCTTCTCTCGCGGAAGTTGAGCGAAGTCGACCGACTGTTGGAGGAGTTTGATATCTTTAATTTGCATTATTCAACTTCCGAATTTGCGAAACCACATTCTTGGATTCAACTAAATCCTTCGAAATCATAGAAAGAGCCACACCCGAGGAAATCCTTTGGACAATTCTCTGTCGAAGTCCTCGAACCACTTTCACGTGTTTTGACATGTTTAGAGAGTCAGTACTACATGATGATCATGCTTTTCATATTCACTGTTGAAAAGGATAGCATATATCATTTATGACCGTTCAAGACCGTTTTATGTACAATTCTTTGTAAAACATATTGAATACCATCTTATCTGTTCCATGAATGTTAAAATGACCAACTCAGCACCGTTACGAAAATACTTTAATAAAATTTGTGTGTCGACTTCTTCATTTTGTTCAGTAGCGCATGTTTTTTATGTTGGTGGCGTGAAGAGCTGATAAACTTTGTAATGATGGAAACTTTCTCACATGACTTCTTGGGGCGCATCTGCCCTCGCGGCGCTCTGATGGAAAAGAACAATGTTTGTTTCGATCAACGAGCTTCAATCAATGCATCTGACGACTTGCTCATAAGCCGATTTGGATGATTTTAATCAATATTAAAGACCGCATTACAATTAAGAGTTGAATGATCCTCCTTTGAGAACAACTTGTAGAGGTAGTACTTTAACCCCTACCACGATATAAATTTTGTTCCATCTTATACCGGCGAACAAGTTTTCCACCAATGATATTCTTAAAACAATTCATCTGTTATTTATTATGTTTGTCCCTTGTTACGTGATGAAATCAGTTCAATGGGTCAATACCATAGTGTTCGATAGGAAAATGCTGGGTTGTGTTCAATCGGATAATGATGTGTAATTATTCTGTTTGTTTCTTGTTACTGGATGAAGTCAGTTCAATAGGACAATGCTGTGTTGACTTAGGTTGTGGCAGCTTTGGTACCTGCCAAGGTAATTTTTAAGAGATTACCCCGGTTTTACTGTGGATAATAATTTGTAGATTTCAGGTTGGTTTGTGTTTTTCCTGATAACCTCTGTGGAGGACGGATTAATTACCTTCCTGGCAAAGAGCATCAGCTGATATAGTACATTTAGAGAACGTCCTTCATTTTTTAAAGTTTAAGACAAACTTAAAGGTAGACGATCTCAAAAACGCTACTAAATGGCATCTGAAAAACGGTGAAATTTGCTTTACAAAAACGTATTTATTATTTTTCAGTCCATTTAAAATATAAAAGATCAGATTTTATCGCTGATGGAGTGACCGAAAATATTCGACATTATATTAACTTGGTTTGACGGTGCGTTCTTTTCTTGATTAAAACGGAAATAATTCGGATGAATCTGACCTTTCGTTACACTGTCAGGGAAGTCGATTTTTAGGAACCTTGAAATTCTTGAACGAAAAAATGATTAAAACGTAATCACTTCCACTGGCTCTCTGAGCAAACCTCGATGTTGTGATACAATTCCATCCGTTCATTTTACAGGTATTTTCTGTCTACAATTTGTTCCATAACTCCAGTTCTTAAAGTCAAATGGACTCACATCAACAAACGCGACATTTTGAAGGTCACCATTCTCCCTTCCCGCTCCGGATATCGCACATGGGACTTCTAGAAGCAGACGGATTTGTTTTTTTCACATGACATATTTTTTTCTGGACGACGAATGATAGGACGGCGACGGCAGGACTTTTTCCTTGGACAAAAAATGCTGAGTTTGTGTGGAGTTCTCCTCAAGAATTTATTGTAACTTTTTTCTACTGAAGATTCAGTGGTGGCCGCGTATTAAAAAATTGAAAGGTATGAGCACGGAAAAAGGCTTGACCGAACATGATGACGTCATAGGTAGACGAAAGTAGCTGATCTCCATCAGTAACATAAACCAATCGTGATGTAATCCCATCCACCGCCAATTATGATGAACACTTCGCCATAACCTCGCATCCTGCAAAATCTGTATAGTCTCCAATGACGTAGAGGCAGCAACGTGCAAATGCACAAGACCTGCATTATACTTGGTGAATATAAGTAGGTGTTAGTAGAATTAGGAAGTTTTTAGTTATAGTTAAGGGCCTTCAGTTAAGGTTGGGACTTTCAGTTATAGGTAGGGGCTTTAGTTCCAGCCAGGGGCGTTTAGTTAGAGTGAGGGCTTTTAGTTATAGTTAGGTATTTTCAGTCTCAGTTTAAGGCTTTTAGTTGTAGTTATGGGCTATGTCTATGCACTTGACATGTGTTCGTCAATCAATTACAATTACCACATTCAATATGGAAATGGAACAATGTTGCATTGTCAAATTCAATGTACTATTGAACCAATATTAAATTTCATTCTAATGAAATAATTGATGAAAGAAACGAGAACTTCCAGGGGGGTTGAGGTGATATGAAAATAAATGTAAACCCTATATAGTAACAGCTGGTAGGAATAATTCTTATTTGTCAAAATGCATTCGGTTGACCATCATAAGTGACTTATATTGAACGGATCAAGCTAATATATTTTCTTCGAATAATACAAGAGCATACATTGCATTGATATATACATAAATTTACACATCGGCGTGATTGCAGTATAAATATGTTTTAGCACAACAAGAAAGATTTACTCTAGCGGGAGGGGGGGGGGAGAATTTCTGATGACGTTTGCGTACATGAGTAACAGTGTAATAACATTTAACAAGCATACTCGAATAATTCCTGCATGCACTTCTTTGCTGCCTCATGAGACTCAGGAGCTGAACAGTGAGTTGGGAAATTCAAGGTCTCGAGTGACATTTGTAAGAGACATAGAAACACCTTTATTCAAGGCCTCGAGTGACTCTTGTGAGAGTCATGGCGACACCATCATTCAAGGCCTCGAGTGTCCTTTTTGGGAGTCATAGCAGCAAGATCATTCGAGGCCTCGAGTGACCTTCGAGGAAGTCATAGCAGCACCATTATTCAACGGCTCGAGTGACCTCTGTGACGGTCATAGCAACACAATTTTTCATCCCGGTATATGTTGCAAAGTAATGTAGTAAATATTATTACGTTCGTCATTGCTAGCAACAGCAAATAGGTTGAATAAATGAAATTCAATGAATTTCTTCAGAGCGAGCATCATCAATTTAATGACAATGAAATTTGTTTTCTCTGACGTGGTGAAATGTCCGCGCCCGGGGCATTGTTTCGATGCCAATTAATCGAACTAAAGACGGACCATTATTTAAAATGGATGGGCAGCTGACAAAGGTGGAGCTAGTGAGTTGCAACAAATGATCGTTTTAATTAAACAAAAATGTTTTGTTTTGCAAGGTTTATGACTTTATTGGCAGTGCTAGGTAAATCATATCAAGGACAGAGAATAACGTTCAGATTTTGCACTTCATTGACTTCAGATACGTAACATTCACGATCCTACTATATTATAATTAAAGATATACAAGTGTAAACTTCTCATGGAAATATATGTTACCAGAAATAATTGTACGCTATAAGTCCTAAAGAAAATTAGTATTAATAATGGAACTAAAATCTATTTGATTTCAGCACTCCTTATTATTGATAAATCAATATTACCGTTATACAGTCATTTAACACACATCGAAAGGAGAAAAAATACAATTTATCATAAATAAATGATTATATGAATTATTATAGAACGTAGGCTTTAGGCGATGTCTCTTTGGAAATTATAGTAATTTTGGAGCCGATAGTCTATGTCGCCAAGGATAAGAAGCACAGGCTGATGTGTTTTCAAATCGTATTTTTTTAATCATTTTGTGTCGAGAGTTACTTATCATGACGTCCACATCAGCGTTTTCACTTGCATCTGTTCATGACAATTATTAGCCGGACAGAGCGAGACCTTCTACATCTAATCACTTCAACCACTAAATGTCTAAAAGTCACTACCGCACACGCGTTGCATCAAATCAATGTTCTATATCCACTGTAAGGAACCTTGTTTTTTTCAATATCCGCTGCTAAGATATCCATTGTTAATAGTGAACAATAATTTTTAAATATTTTTAACTATCAATAGCTCCTGCATGGTGAGATGACCACATCAATATTTCTTATACATGTCAAATAATGAAGTCGATTAACACGTATTTTAAGCTATTGTTCAGTGCTCCATTGAACAAGCTTTATCTGAGCAGCACCTCTAAGCTCTTACCATTCAGCAAGCATTATCTGCAGCAGTGCCTCTAAGCTGTTACCATTGAGCAAGCGTTATCTGCAGCAGTACCTCTAAGCTCTTACCATCGAGCAAGCGTTATCTGCAGCAGTATCTCTAAGCTCTTACCGTTGAGCAAGCGTTATCTGCATCAGAGCCTCCAAGCTAATACTATTGAGCAAGCGTTATCTGCAGCAGTACCTCTAAGCTCTTACCCTTGAGCAGCTGTTATCTGCAGCAGTACCTCTAAGCTCGTACCATTGTGCAAGCGTTATCTGCAGCAGTACCTCTAAGCTCTTACCGTTGGGCAAGCGTTATCTGCAGCAGTACCTCTAAGCTCTTACCATTGTGCAAGCGTTATCTGCAGTAGTACCTCTAAGCTATTACCTTTGAGTAAACGTTATCTGCATCATTGCCTCTAAGCTCTTACCATTGAGCAAGCGTTATCTGTAGCAGTACCTCTAAGCTTTTACCGTTGAGCAAGCGTTATCTGCATTAGTACCTCTAAGCTCTTACCATTGAGCAAGCGTTATCTGCAGCAGTAACTTTAAGCCCTTCCATTGAGCAAGCGTTATCTGCAGCAGTACCTCTAAGCTCTTATCATTGAGCAAACGTTATCTTTATCAGAGCCTACAAGCTTTTACCATTGAGCAAGCGTTATCTGCAGCAGTACCTCTAAGCTCTTACTTTTGAGCAAACGTTATCTGCATCATTGCCTCTTAGCTCTTACCATCGAGCAAGCGTTATCTGTAGCAGTACCTCTAAGCTTTTACCGTTGAGCAAGCGTTATCTGCAGTAGTACCTCTAAGCTCTTACCATTGAGCAAGAGTTATCTGCAGCAGTAACTTTGAGCCCTTACCATTGAGCAAGCGTTATCTGCAGCAGTACCTCTAAGCTCTTACCATTGAGCAAGAGTTATCTGCAGCAGTAACTTTGAGCCCTTACCATTGAGCAAGCGTTATCTGCAGCGGCACCTCTATACTCTTTCCATTGAGAGAGTGTTATCTGCAGCAGCATCTCTAAGCTCTTTAATTGAGCAAGTGTTATCTGCAGATGTGCCTCTAAGCTCAAACCATTGCGCAAGCGTTATCTGCAGCAGCACCTCTATGCTCTTAACATTGAGTAAGCGATATCTGCAGCAGTGTCTCTAAGCTCTTATCATTGAGCAAGTGTTGTATGTAGCAGTAACTCTAAGCTTGTTCCACTGAGCAAGAGTTATCTGCAGCAGTACCTCTTAATTGTTACCATTGAAGAAGCGTTATCTGCAGCAGTACCTCTAAGTTGTTACCTTTGAGCAAGCATTATCTGCAGCAGTACACCTAAGCTCTTACCATTGAACAAGCGTTATCTGCAGCAGTACCTCTAAGCTATTACAATTGACCATCGCTATCTGCAGCAGTACCTCTAAGCTCTTTCCATTGAGCAAGCGTTATCCGCAGTAGTACCTCAAGCCCTTACCATTGAGCAAGCGTTATCTGCAGTAGTCCTCTAGGCTCATGCCATTTAGCAAGCGTTATCTGCAGCAGCGCCTCTAAGCTCTTACCATTGAGCAAGCGATATCTGCATCATTGCCTCTAAGCTCTTACCATTGAGCAAGCTTTATCTGCAGCAGTACCTCTAAGCTTGTACCATTGAGCAAGCGTTATCTGCAGCAGTACCTCTAAGCTCTTACCATGGAGCAAGCAATATTTCCAGCAGTGCTTCTAAGCTCTTACCATTGAGCAAGTGTTATCTGTAGCATTACCGCTAAGCTCGTATCATTGAGCAAACACTATCTGCATCAGTACCTTTAAGTTGTTACCATTGATCAAGCATTATCTGCAGCAGTGCCTCTAAGCTCTTACCATTGAGCAAACGTTATCTGCAGCAGTGCCTCTTAGCTCTTCCCATTGAGCAAGTATTTTCTGCATCGGTACCTCTAAGCAGTACCTCTAAGCAGCACCTCTGCAGCAGTCCCTCTAAGCCTTTATCAACCCCTAAAAACTCTCTTTGACAGAAGTACCTGTAACATGTTGACACTTATAAACTTTTTTATCCAGAAACAACCTTCAATTCTTGGCATCCATCGACCCCTTTCGTCAGAAGTAACTGTTTAATGGTGACATCCACCTCCATCTTTCTATCATAACATCTCTTAAGTGTTGACACACATCAACCACTTCGAAAGAAACTCCTGCTCAGTGAAAACACAGAATCATCAGAGAACAGAGCAGCCTCATCAATGCCCAACTTCTTCGACGAGTGAATTTTTTGCTCCAGCAGCTCGAGTTTCCTCCTTAGTTGAGCTCTCCTAATTAAGGAGCGATACCAGACAAACTTGGAGTGGAGGGCTCGTCATAAAGCAAATTACTCGAGATTAGCTCTGTTTGACTTAAGGAACTCTGCTGACGTCGAGCAGACATAGTCCAGATAAGAAGGAAGTATTCAATAAAAAAATACAACCATCTTTACCATGGCAATAACTCAAAAAAAGCTCAGGCTGACTTTAGGAATGCTGCTTTTGTTGAAGGTGGCAATTAGTGAACAAGCGATTCGGTAAACTACCGGTGGGATGTAGCTAATCGGACATTTTTCCAATTAGATCTAGTTTAAATATGTATGTATGTGCGTATATGCATAGTTCTACGTGATGAGTCATACATGAGTCGAAATTCGAAAGAACTTCACAAATTTAATACATTTTTATCTAAAGCTGCAGTAGAAGCAGATTTTTTGGTCTCCAATCCATCACCTCATTACAACCTTTCCGTTCCGCCTTATTTTATTCGGATTATCAAATCATGTTCGAGTTCGGACACAGAAAGGCTATTTGCAGGATTTAATTTGAGGGATTTTGACTAACAATAGTGAAGATTCTTCCTCTTCGATGACACTGATTTGCAGGCATGAATCGAAAGAGAATTCATTAATGTTTCACTGATAAACGCAAACACTGTTTGTACTTGACGTTAATATTTTGTTTGAAATAGGAAAAAAAATGATAAAAACTGATGTAAAATTTCTCAGTATTGTACATTTGTTATTTTTTATTTGTCATTTTGCAATGAGTCATGCCTCCCAAACATAATATGTTTGGGACAAACATAAATAAGCATGAAATGGAAACTATGATGAAAGTTTATTTTAAAGCTAGCAATGGTGGTTGTTAGGCAGATTTGGCTTTGATAACAATAATAATTTGATGAAGCTCTGCTTCATGGACCACGAGCTACGAAATTATACGTCTGTCTTCCTACATCACATTGATCTTCTCCAAAGCTACTACGCTTTCTCTCATCACCCTTGACTCTGGTTCTCTCCTCCACTATCTTCTTCCATTGTGGCAGCTTCTGTAACCCCATTGTTCAATCTCCAACCCACTTAACTTTGATTTCTTCAACACAGAACGCATGATTTTTTAACTCTCAGAATCTTTGTCTGCTCCACAAATTTCTGGCATGATTGTATGAAACTTTTTTTCCTATACCGTGTTTTCAATATAACTTTCCTCGAAAGTACCATCTTTTAGCACACCAACTTTCTACAACACTTTCACCGCTTTCAACACTATTTCCAAAAAACTCCACCTGTCCCCTGCACTATGTTTCATTTACACTCCAACATTTTTACCTACCGTCTCTTAATCGCTTCCTAGCAACGAGCTATTCACGTTTTCCTTAGACTACCTCCCAACAACACTAACGCCTTATAAAGAGCAATCTGTTTAGTTTTATCCAACTTTATTACACATTTATGCACATTTCATGTCAAAATTTGCATGCGCGAGGAATTTTACCACTGAGAATCTGCGACGTTTCAATATACTGAGACCGTTGCTGCGATTGACTAGATAAAAAAAATATCAAAGTGGAACACTGTTCGTCTTATTTAACCACGCCCGGCTTGAAAATATGAATTGAAAACGATCTTACAAATTACTGTTTTTTTTTTATCTTTTTATAAAACCTAGCGTGCCTCAATCTTATAATTATTTGATAACTTATTTAAGTATAATGAAAGCATCTAGGCTTCCTATGTTGTATAAACTAACAGTAATTGTTCAAGTTTGAAGCTACAGTTTTAACGCGTCTCAATTTATAGTTTGTATCGCTGCTAACTGCTTTTACCTTGACAATGTTTAATAAACGTTGAGTAAATGCAGCAGCAGTATTTGAGATAAAGACAATGTTTCGTCGAAAATGGTTGGTGAAGGATTTCATCTAACTCTTTTCGACTAGGAAGAAATGCCAATGAATCATTGTCTGGCAAAACAATAAAATAAAGATATTTTATTCAGAAGGCTTAAAAAAATTCAAAAACTAGAATAAGCTCTTTCGACCTTTCGATCAGTAACTACGGTGTCCTTCCTATTCCATTACAGGAAAATATATTACTAAGACCATGGATCTCATTGTGAAAATTGGTAGCTAGCACCACGTAAACGTGTTTCTAATTGACTTTCAGGAAGCTCATTGCTTCTCAAATGCAATATACCATTTCATCGTAATATGCCTCGTTGCCAATAAGAGTTACGTCATAACACTGTCCAGATTAGTTTCCAATTCCTACAGATTCTGTTTTCAATTTACATGATTTTTTTCTTCAGCTGTAAGTCAACCCGGGATTCCAAGTGTAAGTCTTGTTTGTCTGTCTGTATACTTGAATCATGTTAAACATTCATTGTTCCATTTTAATTTTGACTCGAATTGCGTTCATAACAAGCAGAACAATTTCATTATTTTGGAATAATTCTCTTTCCAGTCACGGTCACTGCCCCACTAACAAGTTGACGTCGGAGAACATGCTTGATATGATTCACCGGAAATATGCTATTTCTTTGGAACAATTGAAGTGCCATCAAACATACATTTCAGGATTTGGTCCGTTCCAATGATTGGTATCCAATCAAACGTATCCCATCAAACGCATCATATCAAACGCATCCTATCAAACGTATCCTATCTAACGTATCTTATCAAACGAATCCTATCAAACGTATCCTACCAAGAGTTCTTCAAAGTGATGAGCTGAGCCAACAATTAGAGATGTCGTCTAAGCTCAACACACAATTGAGTCCTTGAAAATAATAGTCTGTGTTGAATAGTTTTGATCCTTGTATGATGCACTCGAACGAGGAAAGGACAAACCCTCCCATGCAGAGCATTCAGACAAAGGTGGGAAAAAAACGTTTGAAGGATGGGTCTCCAATATACTCCTATTGTGAGCTGAGTCATTGATACAGAGATTGTATCAAAATATCGATGCAGTAAATATCAAACGTGTTTTTTAAATAACCATTTCAGGCAAAATTTCCCAAAGTCTGTTGTGAACATTGTTATGTTCTTTTGGAAATTCATTTTCCACACGACGAACGATGAATTTCCGATATTAAATTAGAATTCTCCCTCATCAGGTAATACCCACGGTACGGAAGATTTTTATTTGAACATTTTTATATAGTCTTCAATCATAGAAAATAATAAATAATTGAACAGTATTGGACATATGACCTTTGCTTGTCACCTAAAAATATTTGTTCACACTGTATGTTTTTTCACAAATGCTTCAATCAAAACAATTTATTATTGCTCCAACTATATATTTTTCATCATGTAGCATCGGTACAATTACAATATGTCTAACTATGTATTCATTCTAAATATAATTAATATTATGTAAGTAGATACCGTTCCTCTTACAGACTGAATGCTATTGACGAATAACACATCATATTACATGAGAATCAAAATTCATTTGAGTGTAATTTTTTTTTTCAACATCAACGGACTTGTTTTCTCAAGTGATATCATCCGGTTTACCTTTGCTTCACAAATTTTCATGATTTTTTTTAGCGATATATATTTCAAAGCTATTTCTCATTTCCCAAGCTCGTTTCCACGGACATGCATGGGAATTTTACCATTAATATTCCGTGTCCCGCACATTTTTTCCTTTAGTTTACAGCAACATCCAGTTCGTTTGAAGGACGATAATTAAATAAACACAAAAACGAATTGATTTCTGAAAAGCAATTTATCAGAAGGGATTGAGGGTGGACTTGGAATGGGAAATATACTGTTATTTAAACGGTTCCATAGAAAGGGAGTATTCAGCCTCCCACTATTGTTTCTGTACACAAATATGACTAGTTGTAAAGGAACAAATGTATTTAAAACAACTACGATACGAAATGATTGTTAAACCTATCTCTCCTATGGGTTGAGGGTCGTTGTTATTGGGAGCAAATGAGCCGAGTTGAGAGTTGAGTCATTTGTTCATGGCGGATAATACAGCCTCGATAGCAGAGATGGAGAAGTTGTGTAGGTTTAGGGTTAGGTAGGGTGAGTGGGAGAAGGCAGCTGCGAGTTAATGAGGGTGAATACAAAGTTATGAGATGTTTGAGGAGTAACAAAGCAGGCGGAAGGATGTCCACCGGAAATGAGAAGTTTTTTTAATAAAGTAAAGTGTTTTCTAGTTACCTGGTCCCACATGTTAATTAGAAAGGTGGCGTGCGAATGGCAGTGCGACATAGAGTGAAGGAGGGATATAAAATATTGGGAGCACTAAAGGATTTAATGAAGTGCAGGACCTTTGGCATGGCAGTCAAGATAGAGTTGTAGAGGGAGTAGTTGACCCAACTACAACTGTGCATTATGCGCCTGGGACGTGAAGAATGAAAGAGGCAAAGAGAAATATGTTGAATGTATCGAAAATGAAAGGTGAGTTGTCGTATACCTAAAGAAACCCGAGAAATTTGTGTATGGATGAAGTGAAAACTTACAACATGGAGCACCAAAAGCGACCAGTGCTCACGAGTACGCTGTGCACTCGGCCGCAGGGCTCAAAAGGAAAGGAAAATAATTTTCCTAATTATGAAATGTCTTACAAGTCAACAGCATTTAAAATTATTTAAAACGAATATTATAATTTAGGAAATAATAACAATTGTAGTTCATCACTTAATGCCTGAGTTTAAAGTTTAAATCGCTTACAGGCAATACTAATTACTGATATGTTATGCTATAAGGATGTTATATTTATACTCCGTGATATTGCACAAAATGAACAATCTCACACCCGTCGGTGTACTCTAAATTTACATGCAATGGGATATATACGTAGGTGCGCTCTCTTAATATTCTTATATTATCTGTTTCGACCATCAATAAGGCAGGCTTCAGCCTCTAACGAGGCAATTACATGGCATTTATTTCATTCATTGGTTTTTACTATTGATTACCTTGATAACCTTCATGAGTGCCGTCATCTTCATCCATCATGACATTTAACATTACTTCCCATCAAAAATTGTTTCAAGTTAACAAATCGTATGAAATTTATTTTTTAGGTACATATTTTGCTTTACTTATTTGTATATCTGCGAAATATACCCAGTGAGCAATGTTCAACATCACATATGAGGTGTAAGCATCTGGAGTTATCCAACAGAATCACTAACGTTGTGAACCTCTCCCATGCGGTATATGCACTGGTGTTTGTTGGGCGCGTTGAAATAAAGTACAGGAATTGTATAAACCCGGTAAATACACACCATTGGCACTGAGAGGGTCTTTTTCGCATGTACCATCTACGTGCTGCATGTATAATGTTGTTTGTTTGAGAATGGTACAGCACAACTATTTGGACTTTCAGAATGTCTGCGAGTGCCATACCCTCACCCCCCTTCATCTCAAACAAATAGAATAAATTGACCTCAGTAAATTGCAAATAACTAGATAGGGGACACTGGAACACTAGCATATATGTCTTCTAAATTGAATTTACATGCAGTCACTCCCGATTCATTGAGTTTTTCGTGTTTATCACATGTAAAACAAAGGTTCACCACTCTCCACTTTTTGTTTAGGAGCAGCACTGATAGCTCACCTCATAGGTCCACCACTCTCCACTTTATGAGCAGCACTGACAGCTCATCTCATAAGTTCACCATTCTCCACTTTATGAGCAGCACTGCCAGCTCACCTCATCCTCCTCTTTTTTCTCTTGGTGAGGTCTAATTTATTTCCTCGAGGTATGTCCGGCCCTCTGGCCTTCAAAAGTTGTACTTTACAAATAATTTGAGTTGATCTCCTTCTGCAAACATTCATTCCATAGTGGCAGAACAGGTATATTGGAAATATTTTCGCCTAAACATATCCGAAAAATATGGCAGGGGTACAGCCTGAAGACCGTGAACGTGCTTGTTTCTTTGCACTCTATTTAGAAAAGCGTTCATGAAATATTCGTATTATGATAATTTATATTTTTATCATCAAGTGGTTGCAGGAATTTGTACAATTTTATATTTTCTAGAGATCACAATCAAGAAAAAGTATTAAAACCCATTCATGGATAATCAGGAAACAACGTCTATTGATCCTCTACTTTTTTCCTGGTGGTCAGGAGGCCTTGAATACAAACTGGCACTTGTTCTGACAGCAGCTTGATAGAACATTCAGGCAAATAGAACATTCAGGCAAATTCTTTGAAAAAGTGTAGACAGAAATAAAACAAACGCAGCAACTTTACTTCTTTAGATCCGCTTACATTGATGACATGAACATGGACACTTACTCGAGATAGTACAAGGGTATTTCTTCTTAGAACTTCTGACACGTGTCGAAATTACTGTGTAAAAATGACAGATCTTCAAGGTCTTAACTTGCGTTTCTGTCCTTGAAGACGTCAAACTTTGAAAAAGTTGGCTATGACATGTTTAACGAAACATTTTACTCTCCATGAATCGTTATTCTCTCGATAACTTCGAAGAAATTCCGTGGATTATTTTAATTTGGATGAGGGCGTTCATGATTAGGCGTTGTTTATTTGCGCGACTTTTTCCCAGTGTCCGATTAGACATTCCTGTTATTGTTATTTGAAATATTGAAGTCTTCAAACAGGACCTCGAAGATGGCGCCACTAAAGAAGTTGTCTGTGAGCGAACACGCAGCAATGATTTTTTGCAAAAGTAAACTTATGTGCATTTTAAAAGTAAAAAAAGACATGAAAATCACAGATGCTAACTGCATACAATATCATAAGTCCCATGGGTAACATAGTCCAATATTCTCGAGCAGTGATTCCAAGAATGAGTCTTGTGAGGCTCCAGTCTACAAGCGTGTTGCCCTATAGTGATTCATTGTTTTTTTTTCTGCTGATTCCTTGGTCATAAATGAAACTCACAGAGAGGCGCAAGTTTACTGATGAACTTTCGGTACTTGTTTAGAGGTGCTCAACATGTGGATGAATGCGACACATCGCAATTCTTCTCAAAAAGTGAATGAGAAGCAGGTACGTCCGCTTCAAAGAAAACGTAAGTCAAACGGACAATGTTTCTTGATTTTGTTGAAACTTGTACATTAATGTGTTAAAACTGACTGTAAACCACAATAAATAACTGCACCAATTCAGTCATGTATACATAATAATTTGAGTGAAGTCATCACGAGGAGACTGAATTTCACTGTTTAATATCTTGATCACAAGTGTAAAATTATTCATCAATCGAACGCTGTTATCAATCTTGACTATTAAATGTTCTCTCAAATACTGAAGAGCTTTGAATATCATACGATACTTCATTTTCATTATTAAAAATAACTATCCGTCATTTGCCCATGGGGAAAATTCCAATACTTAGGGCAATTTAATTATCAGGCTTGAGGAAAAGTGCAGAATGATTTTCAGGATTATCAGATTTCATATTGTAAGAGTTTCTTTTTATTTGTGTTTGAGGAGGGGCGAAAATTGTTATTATGTTTATGCCGTTGTTTCACAGTTTCAAGATCGTGTCATGCCTTCTGATACATTTCTAAGCGTTCCATCATCTTCGTGCCCGTAGCCTGTTTTAATTGTTGGAAGCGCTCGACAAGCAAAGATTTTCAACACTTCTGCCCTATTCATTTCTTACACACTTATCCCACTTTGCCTAACTGGCGCTCGTTGTAGAGATTTTTGAGCTTCATCGCTAAATTCTAATCCTGTTCCAGTTTAAAAGAAATTGTTGAAAGTGAATCTCATATTAGAATTGCTGGTCGAAGATGAGAATTCGTATCAACGTTCTTATCCTCGGCTGCAGTGCTGGAGCGAGGCACGCACTAATGAAATTGGGTATCGTCGTGGGCCATAACGATGAGCACACGGTTAAAATTCAGCCAAATGAGAAAACAAGGGAGAGAGATTAAAGGAACGAACGTGATTAAAAGGATAGTCAATAGAAAGAGAAAACTTTATAGGAGCTCCATAACGCGGCTGATATTTCAATGAGCTCCAAACCACGAAAATCTCACTATTGTTTATGTTTCGTGTCGTGGGGGCTGAGTATGATTGTTTATCTTAACTTCTTGATGCTATCTAGGCGATGTTTTACTCAAATGAATAGTATGGATACACAGTGAATTATTAAAACAGGGTAAGCATGTAATATATGAGAATATTTGCACATGTGTATATATTTATCTCAATATCTAT
>SDVV010001921.1:0-24236 GCA_016164225.1 Gammarus roeselii
TTTTTTTTTGTTCCATAATATTTTTCCTTACCTGCAATTATAATTTCATTTAAAAAACGCACAGGAACCAATCCGTCAATATCATAAATCATTAATCTCTGAAGATCTTTCAACTATGACAGGACAAAATCTTCATCCTATAGACCCCAGTAAGGAAGCTAAATCATTGCTGTAACAAACCAAATTGGAATGCTTCTCGACAGGATAATACTAGTCCCACAGGCCCTGTTGAAACAATTAGGCGGTTACTAGGGGACAACCAACAAACATCACTAAAACTTATATCATATTTATTGATGACAAATAATTTACCCGCGAAACATGTTCAAGCCTGTTGGAAAATTGGTACAAAATGTCCTATATTGTGGTGAACATTGTAACGTGCATGTTTCGGAAAGGGCGAAAATAGCATTTGGTATTTACACCATCAATACAATATCTGCAGTGAATTGAACCACTAAAATAGTGTCTATCTCTCAGGAAGAAATTAATGTGCATGATATTTTTTCATATTGATTATAGTGTCAAAAAAAACAGTTCCTTGTTATGCGTATCATCGTCATTTATACAATTATGTCGAACTGTTACTAATTTTTGCGACTTGTGCCTGCTTATTCCAACACTGGCTAAATATTGGTTACAGTTAAACGTTTTTGGAACATACTATCATGGATACTCTCAGCCTCAGCCCTCTGTCGTTCCATAACACTCCGCAAATAATTAATGGCGCCCCATACTATATTCACGACAGACATTGAAGGTTAATATATTTCCTGGATTTCTGAGTCATTTAACACATAAGATAAGTTTTTTTCAAGAAAAATAAGTAATAATGATGATTAATTGAAAAGAAAATCATCTAACCATATTGGGCACAAACTTGGCTGGATGTTGTCCCACATTAAGACTCGTTCGTAATAAAAATTTGGTTAGGCCACGTACATTTAGGTCAAAATTGTATCAACTTGAAATAAATGGGCAAGAATGAACAAAAACGGGGTTCCGGAGAATTACCACACCAACCGATGAAAGTTAGGAGAAGAAGGGATATATTTTAATGAGTTTAAATGGAGTGCAACGCATGTTTAGATCACTTCGTCGTGTGTATGCTGGGTTACATTACGCGAGAGTCAGAGAGGAAGTGTGGTGTAGAAGGCGATATTTTAATGAGTTTAAATGGAGTGCAACGCATGTTTAGATCACTTCGTCGTGTGTATGCTGGGTTACATTACGCGAGAGTCAGAGAGGAAGTGTGGTGTAGAAGGCGATATTTTAATGAGTTTAAATGGAGTGCAACGCATGTTTAGATCACTTCGTCGTGTGTATGCTGGGTTACATTACGCGAGAGTCAGAGAGGAAGTGTGGTGTAGAAGGCGATATTTTAATGAGTTTAAATGGAGTGCAACGCATGTTTAGATCACTTCGTCGTGTGTATGCTGGGTTACATTACGCGAGAGTCAGAGAGGAAGTGTGGTGTAGAAGGCGATATTTTAATGAGTTTAAATGGAGTGCAACGCATGTTTAGATCACTTCGTCGTGTGTATGCTGGGTTACATTACGCGAGAGTCAGAGAGGAAGTGTGGTGTAGAAGGCGATATTTTAATGAGTTTAAATGGAGTGCAACGCATGTTTAGATCACTTCGTCGTGTGTATGCTGGGTTACATTACGCGAGAGTCAGAGAGGAAGTGTGGTGTAGAAGGCGATTCTGAGGTATGGTGTTCCATGCCTATTCTGGATAAGTCGAGTGTCCAAACACTATGCGGCACTGTGCGACAGCCATCGCCGTATCCGATACAAGCGGGAAGGTTAAATTCCTCCCCGATTTGTCGTGCCTACTACACAGCCACTCTCAACTCACGAAATAAAATGAGCATGCATAGCAATACAGGTGAAAAACTGACATGTGCTATTTTCCCATGCATTGAAGTGACATGTGACTTTTTCACATGTATTGACATCGCTGATGTAATAAAATTGATCCACACTAATCTTTAGGAAACATTCCACCTCCCACCTGATAACTATCGACCATTTCCTTATCATGCTTCATATCCACGTTATACACATAAATCGAAACTAGCAGCTCCATATATCCTGACGAGCACCGCATCAGAAGCCGGAAGGCCTGCTTGACATACGACAGCAGAACATCCCCATCTACTGAAGAGCACCGAGCCATCAGAAGCCGACAGGACTGAGGGCAATTTATTTTGGGTTGATTTGCGGCGTCCAATTCTTATCCAAGATGGCGACTGCACTTTTGGATATTGCAAGTGATAGACTTGCCGAACCAGGTAGCGCTGATGTTTAAAGTTGTGGCCACCAGGAAGCCCTCTATCAACGATCTAGTCTCTGCGAGATAGAAGAAACTTAGGAAATATTGGTATTAGACGTGCAAGGAATTCCATACGAGAACTGTGGAAGGAATGAGGTTGTTAAATACTAGTTGACGTTCAAGATGCAAGTCAATCAGCTGCATGTGAAGAATGGTTGCAACCGAGGTCGGTATTGACCTATGACAGCTATAAAGAGAAGAGAGGAGAGGTGAAGCGGGTGGTGAGGAGAGCCAAAAGAGATGCTGATGTCTGGTGGGGCAGACGGTTGTGACAAAAAATTTAGGAGAACTAAAAGATGTTCTGGAAAGAGGTGCAGCTGGTGGGGAAGGGGTGACTCAAATGGAGGAGGTGGTAAAAGATGAATACGGCCAGTCGTTGTTGGAACGTAGTGATGTATGGAAAAGGTGGAACAAGCGTTTTGATGGGTTGTGGATTGTCGAGGATGACAGAGGGGCTGACACTGTTGTTGTGGGTGTTGGTGCACGGATGCCGGTTTTGGGAGAGAGGTTTGGTGCGAACATTACCTATGAAGAGGTGCAGAAGGCGGTAGAAGTGATGAAAGCAAGAAAATAACAGGTTTGGAAAGCGTTAAGACGGAGTGTCCGAAGAGGGTGGAATAAAAATTGTCGAACGGTTGGCGAGCCTGTTGATTTAGTAGCGCAGTGCTTGCATTGTTCCGCTTCCAGAAGTATCCGTCTATCATGTGTGATTGATGAGTTGTACGGGCGAGTGCTGATCAAATGAATTATGAACTGTACAAATAGCGCAATTGGAGAGGAACGGTGTGGCGTTCTTAGTGGCGGAGGGCGTTCCGACCAGATTGTTTTCTGTAAGACAAGTCTTTGAGATATACCTTGCATATGAAAAAGATGTGTTTTGGGCCTTCATGGATTTGGAAAATGCCTACGACAGGTTTTGACAGTGAAGCGATGTGAAGAGTGTTACGTAAGTGTGGAATGAGCGGAAGTGGTTTTGGCGTTTCTATGTTGGCAGAAGAGCATGTTTCATAGTAGGGAGCTATGTGAATGATTGGTTCACAGTGAAAATGGGTCTGAGATAAGGCTGCGTTTATGTCTTCCTGACTGTTCAATCTCTACATGGATTTTGTAGCCAGAGAGGAGAACGCGAGTGTATTTGGTCGTGGCTTGAAGGTATTGAAAGTGAATGGGCGGAGTTGGCAGTTGAACCCGGTACTGTTTCCGAATGAAAAGGCTCTGGTGGCAAATTCAGAGGAGAAGCTGTGTTGGCTAGTATCTGAGTTTGGGAGGGTGTGTGATAGGAGGAACCTTCGAGTGAAAATGGTTAAACCTAAAGTAATGAGATGCTCGAAGAATGTCGATGCGAGGAAAATTAGTGTCTTCCAAAATAAAGAGCTGTTGGAGAAAGTTCAGTGTTATAAGTATCTGGACTCCTATATGGAGGTGACTGAACTAGTGCATGGAAACTGAAATGAAGAGGCGAGTGATGTAATGGTTTAAAGTGTTGGGTGCAGTGCCGAATGTAATGAGCTGTAGAACGTTGGAGATGGGAGCAAAGAGGGGCATTGTTGAGGTTGTAGTTGTCCCAACTTTGATCTGCGGAGCTGAGAGTTGGAGGGTGAGAGCAGAAGTCCGAAGAAGGTTGAATATTTTCGAGATGAAATGATTGAGGAGCAAGGCTGCAGTGACGCTGATAGACAAGATCAATAACGACGGGGTTCGAATTTGAACGGGGATGGAAAAGAAGTTGTTGGACTGTTGATTCGCAAATTCTGAGGTGGTTGGTCATATTGAATGAAGGGAGATAGGTTAAAAGGGCGATGAATGTGGAGGCAAGTGGACGTGGGCCTAGAGTTAGACCAAAGTGTGGGTGGATGGATGGTGTAAAGCAGGCGTTGGGCAGAAGAGACTTGAGTGTGGAGGTAGCGGGAGAACGTGCAACAAATAAACATGAGTGAAGAATGATTGTGAATGGATAATTTGAACGCTGCCCTGATGTGTTTTCCCGCCCTTGACATCTCGACGTTAAAGAGAGGGGCCCGGTCATCATGACGCGGCAGAGGTAAACCAGTCACACTGCCCGGCACTGCTGCTGACACTGACCTCGGACCACACTCGTGTTGCGGTAAGTTCCGGTTGGATCCTTTAGCACAAAAAGAACTAAGTTGAGGGAGTGCGAATGTATGAGAGGAGTGTGAGGAGCGCCATGCTGCCGATCGTCTCTCATCCTAGGGATTCGGCCTATTGTCTGTATTTGCATCTGTGCCTGGTAAGATATGATCGAAAGCAAATTAGTTGCTGTCAAAAAAAGCCTAAGACCACCCAAATTCAAGTAATTGATCATCAGATGCACTTAGGCACCGAATTGGCGCAAGCTCAACTGATAATACTGGGTACACCATACTTGATATTGGACGAGATTGAAGGCATAATCAAAAAGAAAAGAAACCTCTGAACCAAATATGCTTCAAGTCGAAACAAAAGACGTGGTGACGCAGACAAAAAAGACATGAGGACGGTATGGAACCATGCTAAACAACATTGAACGGTAACACCTGAAGAGCCATCCTGCCCTATAAGAACCAAAGTAGATACAAGTTGACCAAGATGAGACATCTAAACGATCGATTAGCAACTTTTTGCGGCGCTCAACAATCACCAACAAGGTGCTCATGAGCACGTAAAGGCTTGATACCCTTGAAAACATTCTTCATAACATCGACGTTGGTCTCATCACTGAAAATTAAATAAAAATCCTCTCTCGTTACCCAACACGAGACTCCGGCATTATTACATGACGAAAAAACTCATCGGCCTTTGCGACCCAGCAGTTCGCAGACGACACGACCGCGCCAGTAGTAATCACCAACCCTGCAGTAACAATAGAGGAACAGGCAACAACAATAGGTACACAACCAGCATATAAGCCGATCAAAGTCCCTCAGAACCCAATGACCAAGACCGAAGAGTTTCTGGTAGAAATCTTAATCGCAATACTCACAAATGTTACTTCGGAAACGCAAGAAGTCACCAAGACTAACTCACAGAATCGGTAATTCCTGTTATGTACGGAAAGATCGACATCATAGCAGTGCCAGAATCGTTGATGAAATCGTGAACCAGAGATTATCAGACGAAATCACTCTACCGGGCTTCTCCCTATTTCCCGAGGAATAACATTGCCGAGAAGGTGGAGAAGTATTGTTCCTCGAAAAAAAATTAGCTGTCGCTATTCCAACATGCAGACACGACAGAGTAACAAGTTAAGTAGTCGGTAAAAATACAACGTGTCGAATCACACTCGTCTACGTCCGTCATTGTGCATTGTGGCAGATGATATCGTTCTTTACTACACCCTCGTCCATGTCGTCATCACACATAACAGAATTGTTCATGGAGATTTCAACATTTTTAACCTTTATTGGGAAACAGATGAATATACAGCCACTGGTGAACGACTGATTGATTTAGCTGACGATAAGTTCGTGATCTAAACGAAAAAGACACCTACAATGGGTAGCATTATTCCTGATTTTAATTTTAGTGCATGCGACTCTCATGTCACGACCGTAAAAATGGGTGAACCACTCGGAACTAGCGACTATAACTGTATCCGTTCCACGATAGAGCTGGAGTCAAAAACATCCACACACTGAGAAAAATCCGTAACTTTGATTAGCTAACTTTGATGACCTAAAAGAGTCAATGGCATCAGCGAATAAAACCATCGGACAAGACGTCAATCAGTCCTTGAACAATTTTTTCACTACACTTAAAAAGATTGATCACGAGTATATCCCCCGCAGACAACAAACGATGAGCAGTCAGCCTAATTACTGGAAAGGAGAATTGCAGCGCCTCCACTAGCTAAAGAAAACAAAGCTCTAGATAAAACAGAAACACCTATACGAATAATATTTAATTCTAGCATATGAGTTCTACAAAAGGTCCTTAGACGTAAAAAAAGCTTACGATAATAAAATTACGACCAACGTAAAACTAATTCATGACAATTTTCTCAGTTTGACTACTTAAATGAGTGTCCTACTTAACCAAATACTTTTGCGCTGAATACACGTTAGATAATCTGGATATTCCGAACCCCGTGACATTTCAGCGTAAGCTCGAATTTAAGGGATCCTGTACAGTAAATTTTTTTCCATACTGAAGTTATTAAATATATGGATAAATTGAAAGTCACAAAATCGTCAGGTCCAAACCAAGTTCTACCCAGAATAATGAAAGAGTTTATGAATAAAATCGCCGAATATCTTTCAATTATTTCAACCCAACCTCTCATAAATTGCCACTGCCCCAGTCAATGGAAAGAGGCCAACGTTACCCCAATTCCTCACAGGGGGCAAAAAGTGTCCCGGAAATTATCGTCCAACTTGTCTCACCTCAGTCAACGGCAATCTTATATAGAGTTTGATTATGAAAGAAATTACAGAATTTTAGAATCAAACAAGTTAATAGGTGACTTTCAGCATAATTTTAGACACATTTGATCCTGTCCTACTATTTTTGGGGAATAAAATTGAAATTCATGGCGCAAAATCTTTAATCAATATCATTAACCCTGACTTTCATTAATTCCATCACAGACGCATAGATAGTAAATTGCACTGCATCGGTACTTGAGGCGAGCTAGATAACTGGATAAAATGCTGGTTCACATACAAACGTCAGTGAGTCGTACATGATGGAGCGTCCACAAATTGGGGTAAAGTTACAAGCAGCGTGCCTGAAGGATCCGTGTTAGGTCCGATTCTCTTCATAATATTGATATACTATCTCGATGGCAACGTACACTCGAACATTAGCCAGTTTTCAGACTATACTAAGCTAGAAGGAAAAGTGCAAACCAAACTTGAGTGTGAGAGAATTCGATGAAATTTGAAGAAAATTTGAAGAAAAGTGTCAAAGAAAATTCAATGTTGACAGATATTAAGTTAAGCATATTGGTCATCATTCTCCACGCACAAAACTTCAATGTTCGAAAAAAACTGCATCCTGTCACCGAAGATCGAGATCTAGGTGTCATCATTGGTACGAAGATGGAAAGCTTCAAGCAATGTAACGATGCTGCCATAAAAGGCAATATAATAAAAGGTATCACATCCTTCACTATCTCGTACTGGAGCATACATGGTATTCTTAAGTTATTCAATGCATTTGTTTGACCGCACATTTGGTTTTCCGTACAACTCCGATCGCGGTATCTTATAAAATACGTTATTAAATTAGAGAAGGTTAAACGTAGAGATTACAAACTTATTCCTGCGCTGTGAAATAGAGAATCGTCGAGTCAGAGGTGACATGATCGACGTGTGGACAATTATGAAGTGTAAGTTGGTACAAAATCACTGGTAAGCGTTTCTCGCAATACATCACGCAAAATTTCCTAATGTATAGAGTTGTCGAGGAGAGGAACAAACTCCCAGCGGAAATTGTAAATAACGATGAAATCGACTCGTCCATGACACGGTTAAACAAATTCTACCAACATCGCATAAATAGTGCCCAGCATTTGTACCTGCTTGTTGCAAAACAGTGTCCCGCAATTACGCTGGTCAGCATTTGCTTAGCGAGGAAAGAAACTGGGACAATATCAGATTCTCTTTAGGTGCTAATTTGAGTGGTTTCTTGTTTCATCCATAAATATATTTTTCCTTCCGATTCCCTTCCCTGATCTTTTATAACAGAAATTTCACAAGCACATGATGCTCCCCTAAACGTTCAATTTCAAAATTAATCTTCTTTCTATCAAAAGGCAACGCAGACATGAGCCAAAAGTACTGTTGTCGTCTTCTTACACTTACAAGCACTTGTAAACTGTTAGAACTGGTTTAGGTCAAGGGAGGTTGCCCTCAAAGAATTTTGATTCTCCGGCCACACTGTATGTTTCTGTGCATAGATTTTGTTCGTTATCTTAATGGAGATGTAATCAGGTTTATGTTCTGCTCGATTGATGTTCATTTGTTAGGTGTAAAAATTTCCACAGATGTGATACACCGTGTTTCAGAGTTCTTCAAAGTGTTCCAATATAACAATTTTGCAAATTTTGCTTTAAATCATCACAGGGCGGCATGGGTTAATGACCTTCGAAGGCCCAAAGGCAAGCAATTTGAGTCACAGGCCCCAGTTATTGTGAATAGGTGGTCACTAAAAGTTGAAGAGGTGGACGTAATGTCTGTGGCTAAGGTCCCACCAGCAACTGGGATTAACAGGTCACTTACTGCGATGATGGGTCGTCAACGATTGTGATTGATGGGTCACTAGCAACTGGGATTAACAGGTCACTTACTGCGATGGGTGGGTCATTAACGATTGTGATTGATGGGTCACTAGCAACTGGGATTAACAAACAGGTCACTTACAGCGAATGGGTGGGTCATTAACGATTGTGATTGATGGGTCACTAGCAACTGGGATTAGGGGTTCACTCATAACTATGATTAGAGAGTCAATATCAACTGCAATTGGGGTCTCTCAAAACTATGATTGGGGGGTAAAAACAGCTGTGACAAATGGATCACTAACAACTGTTATAAGCGGGTCACTAACAACTGTTATAAGCGGGTCACTAACAACTGTTATAAGCGGGTCAATAACAACTGTTATAAGCGGGTCACTAACAACTGTTGTAAGCGGGTCACTAACAACTGTTATAAGCGGGTCACTAACAACTGTTGTAAGCGGGTCAATAACAACTGTTATAAGCGGGTCAATAACAACTCCGAGTAAGAGGTCACTGATAACAGTAATTGAGGGGTTACTAGGAATAGGAAATCGGGGGCCGATAACATTAGGGATTCGGGGCTCTCTAGCAACTGTGATTAGGTCCACAGTAATCGGTGGTCATTAACCATTATCATCAATCGTGAAGACTAGCAACAATTAATGAGTCCCTAACGGCTATAATGCATGGGTCTCAAACAACTGGCACTCGCTGTCAATAAAAATGGGATTAGGAGATCAATAACAACTTTGATTAGAGGGCCCAAACAACTGTGATTGGATGTCACTAACAACTGTTATAAAGGCGTCATTGAAATATGTGGTAAGTCGTTACTAATAACCCTGACAAGGTGGTCCATTATTTCTTTGATATGGCGGATCATTGGTAATTGATACTAAGCGTCAGTATCAACAGTGATAGGGAGGACGCAAACAAAATCTTCGAGGATTAAATGCGCCAGACAAAAAAAAGTGGGAGAACTAATGATGAAACGAACTGAATTATAGCCCAAATAGACCGTCATTTGAGATTTGCTCAACTGGGCGTTCCTATGCGTTGCCGCGGTCGCAACTCAACTGTGCAAAGTGAAAAGGCTAGGAAATTAACATTTTATCGAAGAAGTGTTGACACAGATCTCATTCAAACATTTTTTCTCAGCACCTAAGCGAAAATGAATTTTGTTCAGCTCCTCAAATTTTTATAGTATCAGTTTTATCAGAATTGTTTCATTCGTTACAATCATCCAGTACCACATACAGATTTTATTTATTTCTGATTTTATTTCATTTTCGCATGTTACTTGACAGATGCCAGAATAGACGAACTGGACAGAGGACCAGCACACCCACTCATCCGCACCTTATTGCCCCTTAGTGTCAGCATTTACTTAATAAGTCTAAGAGTAAGAAGCGGTCACTACTGCATAACCCCAGATGGCAAAACAACACTGTGATAAAATGCGCAGTGAGTTTTATCGTACTCAGCAAATGAATAATTCATATAATATGGATCGAGATGCTGCTCAGGGGGACAAAAAAACTGTTCTTCCCGCGTGCAAGTCGATCCCTTCCATAGAGAGTCTGACTGAAAATATACAGTCAGACTTTCTTTGAGGTATGACACATTTCTACAGGAGTAACTTGGATTAGTCGTTGTATACTTTCCCGTAAACAAAAACCAACTGTGATAAAATGTATGGTTTGCAAACTTTTCTGCGGTCCATCCTGTATCTAAAATACAATCCCAGTTAGACCTTTTTGTACTCACTCTGGATTCTTAGTTTAAAAGACTTGTTCAACATTCAGAGTGTGTGCGCTCAAATAATTAATAACAGTCGCGTATAAATGAGTTTCTGTCAGAGAAAATGTGATAGAAATTAGTTAGAAAATTGTTTGTTGTGGATATGCAAACCGTATTCCCCTCGTGCTGCACATTACCACTGTTCTCTGCAGGGATGTCTTCCTCCTAAAAGTTTGATAAGGCGTCTGATAAATTAGTAGTTGACAGGATAAAGGTATTTTTAATTCCAACATTTGTTGCATCAAATTTTCATTTCCGCGTGAAATGAGTTCCAGTAGATAGTATAAATGTAAGTGGAGAATTTTTGCTTGTTTTATTTAAAATAATTTATGGACTATACAAGACAAATCGATTGTCAATTAAGTGCCCAATTCATTCAACTCATTATATCAAACTGTGAAGACTACTTGGAATCATTCAGGGACGAGAAAAATGTTTTCTGCGTACATTATGTTGATGAACTGATGTAACCCTTTGTACACCTCTTTTTTCTTCGTTATTTTTGTAAAAGTATTTCAACATTGGAAAATCTATACAATGTCGGACGTTTTTGAACTTTATGATTGGGAGAAGAGTCCACAACGAACAGTGTACAGACGACTATTTTGATGGTTAGGATTAGATTAGATTATGATGCGACTATCTACACCGGAGTTCTGACGTAAGTCATCGTCGTCTCTCCCGTAGGGCGCGCTTGACTCTTACATGCTGCCTTTCATCCAATGCACATGGGTGATTTAACTCGCGCTGAAATTAGTCAATTCAATTTATTGTTATTTGTCTGTTCCACAAGCAAGTCTTCGCCAAGGTTAAGATCATAAGGACAGTGCCAAATATGAGCTCATGCCATCAGTGCCCCCACCGCTGATGGGTCTTTATACGAAATGTTTCCGTTGTAACCACGATGGGATAAATCTTCAGGTTCTTTCGCCCAATAAAGGTTTTATAGATTGGATCACGATAGTTTGAATAAATTATTCATGCTGTTATTGATACGATTTTTAGCTGTAGTAATATTGTGTTATAAGGTAATCTTACAATCAGTGGGATATATTTCTTACATATCTTATTCTTCTGAGTATTTTTTCCGATGAGAATGCATTCGTTCCAAATGTAACAAACGCAGGTTTAAACGAGATAAACAGACTTCTAATTCATTTCAAAGGTTTGTTGGAGAAAGCAAACTTAATTTTGTTTACGCAGTAAAATCAATGACAAGTAATGAGCAGCGTCATCTAAAGGCATTACTGTCGTTCTAGAAAAGCAAAGCATTATTTTACTACAACGACAAAAAATATTCACACTGCCAAATATCTTCTGTCCGACGTATCTCTGAATTCCTGAAATATTAATCATCCCGTCTGCGTTGGAACAGACTCCAAGTCGGATGACGTGCACGATTGTGACAGTATTAACATCTCTGGCCAAGCTTGGCAGGGGCATTAGTCTCATGAGAAGGCCCGGGATAATGAAGACATGAGGATACGCCGTGAGCATCACGACAACGCTCGTAGGAGCCAACCGGGGATTGGATCTTGGTAATCTGGCTTGACAAAGGGCCGTCTAGACAGGGTTAACGGCCAGCGGTGAGGACGAGTATGCCTAGGGCAGGTACTCTTTGCTGTTCCTGGAGGCCCGTTGGCGCAGCATGGGCTGGTTTACCGCACATGATCGTTTGATTATTGCTCCCAGTACGAGGAACAATGATGGTGTTTTTTCCGGTTACTCTCACTGGCAGGCAGGAGTGGCGAGTGTTATCATTATATCATGGGGCATTGGGCTTATGCTGCTACGCTTATAGACCTCCCTGTTATTATCTCATGGGGCATTGAGCTTATGCTGCTACGCTGATAGACCCACCTGTTATTATCTCATGGGGCATTGAGCTTATGCTGCTACAATTATAGACCTCCCTGTTATTATCTCATGAGCTCATGAGGCATTGAGCTTATGCTGTTTCGTTTATAGACCCCCCTGTTATTATCTCATGAGGCATTAGGCTTATGCTGCTACGCTGATAGACCCCCCTGATATTATCTCATGAGGCATTGAGCTTATGCTGCTACAATGATAGACCTCCCTGTTATTATCTCATGAGGCATTGAGCTTATGCTGTTTCGTTTATAGACCCCCCTGTTATTATCTCATGAGGCATTAAGCTTATGCTGCTACGCTTATAGACCTCCCTGTTATTACCTCATGAGGCATTGGGCTTATGCTGCTACACTGATAGACCCCCCTGCTATTATCTCATGGGGCATTGGGCTTATGCTGCTACGCTTCTAGACCCACATGTTATTATGTGATGAGGCATCAAGCTTATGCTGCTACGTTCATAGACCCCCCTGTTATTATCTCATGAGGCATTGAGCTTATGCTGCTACGCTGATCGACCCCCTGTTATTATCTGATGAGGCATTGAGCTTATGCTGCTAAGCTGATAGACCCCCCTGTTATTATCGCATGGGGCATTGAGCTTATGCTGCTACGCTGATAGGTCCACCTGTTATTATCTCATGAGGCATTGAGCTTATGCTGCTGCACATGATAGACCCCCTGTTATTATCACATGAGACATTGAGCTTATGCTGCTGCGCTGATAGACCCCCTGTTATTATCTCATGAGGCATTGAGCTTATGCTGCTACGCTGATAAAGCCCCCTGTACTTATCTCATGAGGCATTGAGCTCATGCTGCTACGCTGACAGACCCCCTGTCATTATCTCATGAGGCATTGAGCTTATGCTGCTGCGCTGATAGACCCCCTGTTATGATCGCATGAAGCATTGAGCTTATGCTGCTACGCTGATAGACCCCCTTGTTTATCTCATGAGGCATTGAGCTAATGCTGCTACGCTGATAGACCATCCTGTTATTCTCTTATGAGGCATTGAGCTTATGCTGCTACGCTGATAGACCATTCTGTTATTATCTCATGAGGCATTGAGCTTATGCTTCTAGGCTGATAGACCCCTCGTATTATAGAGTAACTGCTCCGCAAGGGCGATGCCCGAAATAAGGTCAGCTTATGCCGCTCAGGCGCTTTATATTCATTGCGAACAGAAAGATAGCGCCGGGATGTGAAGAAATGATCTATTATTCAACGGGTACTCGATAAACATATTATTCATTATTTTTTTAAATTAGGCTCCATGATTTAGGAATACGTTTCGACCGAACCATGATAGTGTTGGCCACACTTCAAATGATTCAATAATTTCAATGAAATTCGAAAATACGCCCGTATTCAATATAAGAAATGAGATAATGAGCGACATTTTGCCCTGCCATACTGTGAAAAACCAAGTTAAATAAATGTTGAACTAATTGACATGCCATCAAGATTGTGACGTAATTTAATTTTGAAAGTAATTCACCACTAGTTTAATCCATTGTAATTTTTTGAAATTTCCGCTAGGTTCTAATGTTTTTTTTTACAGGAAATATTGAAGGAGCGTTTGTCCAAATTTTGTGCTTAGGGTTTATTGATTCAATTTATAACATTGAAATTTCACATACTCGTGCATTTTATACTATGTATGTTTCAGGCCTTGCCCCGTACCAATGTGCATATTGCGTAAAGTGTGTACCAGATAAAAATAATTTTTAATGTACGACATATTTGTATTTAGACTATCATCAACAAAATCAGCTGCTAACATACAGTATACATATACAATCAACGTTCTGTTGATTTAGCTTTACAAAATTTGGCCTAATGAAATTTCTTTGTGATCACTAAGCGACCATAGAAATTCGAATTTGATCCGGTTGCTTGAAATGCATTCTTTGACAGATTGCACGTTGCATGATTCGCGCTGCTGATTGGTGATGAACATTGAGATTGATACAATTGTATTGTAATTTACTTCTGTTACGCAATTTACCCTCTCAACTATTTGTATTTCATAGGTTTCCTTCAATAGATACATTCATTCATTTTTCCCCGTTTCAGATGTATACTGAAATTTTCCATTTTCTTGTTCGTTTAGCAGCCCATTCATTTTGTAAAACTATCTATTATGACTCTTTTTTTTTCGTTTGCATATCTAACATGTGATGCTAACTAAGAAGTTAGTTTCAAATGTGTTGTCGTCGTGCGCCAAACGTTGTGTAAGTAATGTTATAAACAAACTCATGTCGGACATTTTCTACTCTCAAGGTTTTGTGTTAAATGTCAGGTGGAACAGTAAATTGTCATGATAAAGTAAATGTCGGTGACCATACTTACTTCGCTTATTTTTTCTTGAAATCAATGGTCCAATGTAACGCTTTTATCTGCATTGACTTGATAATAAGTGGAGAATAGACAATGTCCCTCAACAAATGTCGTTCGGTTGGTTGGATGTAGAGGAAAGCTTTGTCCCTAACCTTAGTTATAAGTTTATATTAAACTCATCTAAATAGCGAAGGTTGTCTTCAGAACAGCTTACGCTGACGAAGACTTGGTACGTACCAACTGTGTATTATGATATTTCAGTAATTTTTCCAACACGTCATCATGCCTCAATAAAATTTTAATAAAAAAAAACATTTATTGGTATTCGGACAGTAAAGTATCTTTGCGAGCAATTTAATGTTGAAATGAAGGCTCCTAGAATAATTAAATGAAGTTTCCGTACCTCAAAGGATGTAAAACTAATTGAAAGAAAGTTCATTGTTGTTGGCTTTAATTTATGTAAGATCTTCCAAAACAATCAACTCAAAGATATATAATTCGAATTGAATGATGACAACAATTACATTTAAAAAAAATCATATTGAATAGGGTCCAAATATTACACAATTAGCATGGAGTGAAGAGGCCACAAAGTGGAGCCCCTTCCACTTGGCTGTAGTCAAACGGAATGATCCTGTTGCACGATGCAGGTGCGTATCTCATTTTACCAAATCGGGAAATTTAAACTGGGCGCCTCACTCCATAGGAATTGTTGGGTGCGTGCCTGTGGCGATGACTATGCAAAAAAATGAACGATCACAATCGGGGAAGCAATGTATTTTATATCAAAGCAAACAGATCGGAGTATATTAATGACGAAATTTAGGATTTTCAACAATACCTGACCTTCTCAATTAACAAACGGTGGGTCGTGAGAAATGTTACCTCATTGAAAAAATTTTAAGACTTTTTTCTGCGAGCGTAGCCGATTTGTCAGAGTTAAAAATGTCCAAATTGGTACTTTCATTTAAATCGATGTTTACAAAAAGTACGTTCTTGTTTTCATTGCAATGTTAAGAAGAGAGCACAACCTGGCAGTTAACTGTACAGAAAGAAGGAGTAAAGAAACGGGATATCTCATGATATCAATTATTCAGATTTATTTACCGGGAAGATATACAAATCAACTAGTGAAACTCTGAAAGGTCATGACACATTTTGTAATATCCATTGTCAATGCAGTGATAAGTTATTATTATTTTGAAAACAAGACCACGATATTATGAGAAAATAATTCTCCACGAAGCTAATTTTAAAGAAAATCATTAGTTGGATCTTTTTATCCTTCAAATAATCTTATGACCTCATCGGTATTTTTTGTATCACAAGATTGGTAAGCCATTGTTATCCATCATTGCATGGCTGAACAATGTCATTTTTCCGCTGATACAGTAATCTGAGGATGCAACAATCGGGCATTTAGACAGTCTCTCGAGTTATTCTCTCACAAACGAAGCCGCAGCAGGATGTTTACCGTTTGATAACAAAAAATGGTCACCCAATTTATAATCAGGGGTGCCACGCAACTCATCGAGAACTACTGTGAAACAGAGAAAAACATGACGCGACCGGAAAGTGTGACCCAATAGCATGACACCGTCAGCGGCTTGAATACCTCCCCTTCGTGTTCTGATTGCAACAATCCTGCAGAGTCGTTTCCTAAAACAACAGTTCAACAGCGGTGTGCATATAAATACTTGAGTACATACAAAATCCTATAACCGTATATACACAAGCTATTAATATAAATGATGGCACTGCAAGCATTCGTGAGTATAGCAAGGATTAAAGTAATAAAATCTGGAGAAAAAAAATACAAAAGTGTGGAGCCCTCGTCGGGCATTACGGAAGTGGAAAAATGGTCATACTACTGAAGTTTAGAACCATCAAAAAATAAAAAGCGGATTATCATTTTAACGTACGACTACGTCCACCGTATGAAAATCGTAATTATTTTAGGACATGTCCAGGCCCTATCTATACAGTGAGTACGAGAGCGCAAGCTTTTCTGAACCAAAGTCTGTACAAGACAACATAACCTGTTATTCAACCTAATAGTACAGCTGCACAACGAGGAGGTACGAATCTCCACCATCACGAGAATACAGCAACAAAACTAACACAAATGATGTGATAAAGTTAAAAGTTTAAACAGTGAATTTTTAAATGTCAATAAACAACTTCTGAAAATCGTTCCTCTCACTCGAACTGAAAATGACTGACTTAATACTCAAACATGACTAGGTCAATTAACACACACCAGTTGAACGCAATGAAAACAAAAACTACAAAATGAGCAGGAAAATCATAGAATCGATATATTAAATGCAAATTATTGAAAAGTCATGTAACAGTCTTACTGCATGTCATTGACCTAATACTGTATAGATGACGCGAGTAAAATAATTGTTCCAACTAACTACGTACAAGGAAGCTACAAAACCGCTGTGGGCCAACACCTGTGAAATCAACCACTGCGTCTACCTAATAAGTTGCCAATATGACAACAAAAGAAGTAGTTCGCGCAGCTAAGTTTAGCCCATCGCAGATAATGAATGTGGTGTGAGCCCAAAATTTACCAACATCGAAGTTAATTTAATTTCGGATTGGGCATGTTCTACACAATGTGCCAGGCATTAGTAGCAGCATGATCAACATAAAAAAATCGCCTCTAGCTTTGACACTAGCGCTTCCAAATCGGTGTCCGACATTCATACCTGCTCTTTTCGAAACGGTGTCCTACTCCTACCCAGTGAATTAGTGATGGAAAAAACACCGAACCCACATCATGGATCGGTGGCATCCCATTCACATGCAGATATGATTTGTTCTATACAGGCTTCCCAATTTCTTGATCCCTTACCTCAGATAGCTCAAAGAAAAGTTCTACTACGTCATGACGTTGGGCCTCGTTATTCCACTCAGCTGGCTAAATCATGAGGTAGTGGACTAGTTTATACCTACAATGGCCATAGAACTCCCAACACACTACACTCGTTGGAGGGTTCGTATCTGAATTACAGGGTTGTGCGCCAGAAGTGGCTTCTCTACCGCAGTTGGAACTGGGGCTAAGCAACAATAACAACAACAACAAATTCACACCTATTCTTCCAACTATTTGAACTCAACGTAGAATGAGTCAAATATCGGTTGTTGTCTTTTAAGACTTGTAAACATTTGAAAGGATGGCCCTCCGAAAAACAGAAATCAAGCATTGATTGTATTAGGAAACTTGATCTGACATGGTGGGCATCTACAACAATGTAATTGAAGATAGGAAAATTTATGTTCAATGCACACGATTCGGTATGAAAAAATACTTTGCTGACAATATGGAGCCAGACCGAATCTCATAAAATGTAATTGCTTGTGAAAAACAAATCTCATCGCCAAAGGTTACTCGAACATTACCCGGCAAAAATAATTTCATTACCTGGACGACCGCTCTACTAAGCAGAAAGTAGATCACCACAATGGCACTTTCTGAAATTGCATTCTGCTATTTATAATATTCAAATCAGGTAATTATAAAATGTCGCTCCGATACAAATAAAAAAAAAATCCGATCCTGATAGCGTTAAGTTGTGAATATTGTTTCCGAGCGATATGCGAGAAGAAAAGTTATTGGATGTCAAAACCTATATTACTGTATGGTGTCATTTGTTCATTTACAATTGGTAAATGAACAAAGCATATTATAATGAATATGATTTGTGATTACTCGCTCACCATGGAACGAGCTTAACAATTGGATAAAATGTTGGTTCACGAACAGACGGCAGCGAGCTGTACTCAACGAACCTTTCTCCCCTGGGGTAATGTCACAAGCGGCGTGCCTCAAGGATCCGTGTTAGGTCTAGTTCTCTTTATAATATTCATTAACGATCTCTTTAGCAACGTACTCTCAAACATTGACAAGTTTGCAGACGATACTTGGATAGGAGGGAAAGTGCGAACTGAACTAGTGTGACAGCACATCCGACTTGACTTGAAAGTAGACGAGAGAGTCTCTAAACGCAATTCGAGGCCGTTTATCGGCACGCGTACGGACGGGCGACCTTGGGGCGACCATGTTGGCTGAGTCAGCGGTGGGTAGGAAGCGGGCGGCGCGAAGGGGAGCGGAGGTGGGTGACTCATTCAGCCGGATAGACAGCTTTTCGGATCATTCATAAGGTATGTTAGTAGGTTATTCGAAATTTTTATTTATGGTATTAGTAAACGATGTAGTTATCATTTAATAGGATTACGTTGCTCGACCGTAATCTCATTTAGGTATGTTGACCAAATACATATCAGTGATTTTCAGAAATATGGACGTTTTTTTTTATTATAGATCAAAAACTATAGTATTTGATTGAATCCATCCACTTTTTCGCTTGTATGTTTTTTTTTTCCTCAGGACACAGCTTTTTTATATGATTCAAATAGTAAGCGCAGGCATTATACGTTCACATACTTTCAACCCTTATGACTGTAAACAATGAATACTGTTCAGGAATATATTTATTTATTTACATAAGAATATTTACTTATATTAGCAGTCAATTGGAAATGATACCACTGTGCTCGCTAGTGATTCACTTCTATCCGTCAATGTCATATAGAGACCTTATCTCTAGACGCACTCTACTCGTGACCCTGCATAATATCCAGATTGCATCTCTAGATGTCGGTTTACGGTACCTTTATTCACTTGCCGTGTTACTGGTAGGAACATTGTTATAACAGCATTTGGACGTGCAGTAGGGGACCCCCTCGGCAAAAAGTTGGATACGCTTCAAAATATTGGGTGATATAAGCTTGCTCATATAAATTAATGTTCGTCCACGGTGTTAGGGCTTATTGAATTGGCATATACGCAAGAAATGCTAGCTTGGTAACAAATAAATTTATATCCGAAGATATAAGGAAGCAGTGACACTCGAATTCAATATTAAATTTATTAAACTGTAAAAATTGTAACATTCAACTTTGCTTTGCATCAATAAATGGTTAATTCAACGAGAATAACTTCCACGTTAAGCCGGAATTGGTATGGTTATGAAGTGCCATCGTTGCTCGGACTCCACCATCCCTGGGAATGTGGTGGATGAGCACTCGTCCGGGCCGGTTCCGTGCTACATCCAATATCTGAAATCTGAGACGAGACATTAATGATATTAATTTACAACCTCAACTAGAGTGAAATAACCTGCAATCTAAGAATAGCTGGTATGCGGTACTAATACTTTGGTCAATGGATGCCAACCGTGTCGACGGCATTGGATTGCGAAATTGAACTAAGATTAATGTTTACGAGGCGCATAAATGTATGGAGACGAAAAGGTCCAGGTATAGAAATATCATGGGTTTAAAAATATAAAGTATTCCTGGATTTAAATATGAAATTATTAATTGAATTTAAGTATGCAATTACTCTTTGGGTTTAAATATGCAATTATTCATTGGGTTTATGTATGAAATTATTCATTGGGTTCAAATGTGAAATTCTTCATTGGGTTTAAAAATGAAAATACTCAATGGATTTATCTATGAAATTATTCATTGGGCTTAAATATGAAATAATTTATTGAGATTAAATAAAAATCATTCATTGGGTTTAATAATTGAATAATTCATTGCGTTTAAATATGAAATTATTCATTGGGTTTCAATATATGCGAAGTATTATTTGAGTTTAAATATAGAAAATATTCAACAACTGGGATTGCCTCAAAGTTCACCATCTGCTTGGCAATCAATTTTTTTTTTCCGGATATTGATTTTTGTTTAATGAAGGTAGAGTGCACGAAACTTCATTCGGGGTCTCCCAAATTAATGGCAAAAGTTATCCGAATCGGGCAATTAAGACAACTCTCATCCTCAGCATTATATTCTAACTAAGTGACGCTGATGATGTGTCCAGAACCGTTGGCGTACTCCAACACGGCACGCTCGGACGACCGTCCCGACAGATGGCCCCTCCGCCTGGAGAATTATTCAAAGTTCACCCAGTAGGAAGCTAGAAGAACGCTTTTAGCTACACCACAGGGCGAGTCCTCCAGATACTTACAATCTTGACAAAGGCCCGCGCTGGATGTGCTGATGACCAGGCACAGAGAGACATACACTAATCTGTAAATAATGCCAATAAAACTAAAAATACACCATGGAAATCCTTTATCAAATGTTTATATTATCCTAAACTCAAAGGTTAAGCAATGAATTGCGATAAAATACATCAAGTCAGTTAGTCGGAGGTGCCATCGAATTGTCGAAAAAAGTAGAGAAATAGGTTTCACGGTATGAAACGAAGCTCAAAAAATTTTGCTCATGCCATAAGCCTATCACGTCATAAGCCTACCCAAACGATAGGTCATAAACCTATCTTTTGAAGGGTGAATGACCTAGAAGTGTTACAGATTTTTAGGATATAAATCCGAGTCGGATCAGATCTTGCTCAGTCAAGTTTGTGATTCTGTTGTTGGAAGATAGTGTATAGCTTGAGACATCGTTTGTTCGAAAGTAATGGGATAACGGGGGTCTGTAGTCTGTGCAAAAAAGAAATAAAATTGAATAAACATAAATCCACGTGTAATGTGTGTCGATATCTGAAACGAAGACATCGTCATGAATATGAAAATTATAGGAAAAAGGCAAGTCGTCAAAGAATCTAGTGTCAGGAGATATTGAAGTAAATGTGGTAGACCTGATATGAGACTAAGTGTACGTTTGTGTGAAACTGGATACAAATATGCAATATTTGTAAAATTCAAACCATCTAAGATTGAAAATCTGGCCTCTGCTAACTAATATGGCTCGAGAGTGACCACGAAGTAGAAAGAATAAGGTGTAAGAACCGTGTAGAGGCTCATTTGTATATACATATGATCGAATACCATACATAAGGTTAGGTTAGGTTAGGTTTTTGATGGGTGTGAGTAACATATTAAAGTGATATAGAATTGTGTCAAATCATAAAATCAAGAATCATATAAAAACAGCTATAACAATCAAACAACGATGTAGTTACCTATGAAAATGGATGAAATTTGCTAGATCAAAATTGTAAGTGTGTATCAAAGCTGCAGAGGATAGATCAAAATATAGATTGAAGTGGAGACAGTGTTCCTTTAGAACACTGACATTGTTCCAAAGGAAAAAATCATAGATAAGAGGTAAAATGCTACAGATGTTAACCGACCCTGTATATGCATACAAATGTGTGTATGTGTCTACATTGTGTCGTTATCGACCCCTGTATATGCCGTCACTGTACCGTGACCGGTCCTGCATATGCGCGTGTGACATTATAAAAGCTACGTAAAATACAGCTGTGTGGAGGGATTTGATATGTACATCGCACAAAATAATAACTAAATATCATACATAACCATCAAACTTGAATGAAAATAGATAATGGCTGGTCAAGTTGGTTAGGATGACTAAATCTTTAAACCTAACATAGCGTGTAACTGTACCACATTTAAAAAGTGTAACAAATATGCAAGAGACTTTGTTCTAAAGAGGTAAAAATTCTACAGATGTTAACCGATCCTCTATACGCATACAAATGTTTGTGTGTGTCCACATCGTGTCAAGCATTAACCCTGAATACGCCCACATTATCCCGGCATATGCCAGCATATGCCGACATCAACCCGATAAACGCCTGAATTATGCCGGCATATGCCGCCACATGCCGGCACCAACCATGTATACGCCTGAATTATGTCGGCATATGCCGGCACCAACCCTTTATGTTCATGTTGAAGTATATGTAAAATTAAATCAGATTTGTTCTTACTTGGTTAACGGTCTTTTTTGTCGAAGGATGTCGTCAAGATTTAATATGGAACTATTTTACCATAGAGAAAAATACGGGGGAGTGTGTTATTTGCAGTGCGGAGACTAAATTGAGCAAATCAAGATCCTCGTTTGGGTTTTGGCGACATCTCAAAGGACAGCATTATCTTGAATATGATAATCATACAAATGAACGAGAAAGTACAAGTTTAAAGGATGCAACGGTGTATTGATACAACATAATACACCGGACCTGGGTTTCCATAGAAACGTGGGATACTTAAGAGAAATTGACACCAGTAGCAGTGATATTGTAATCAGTGACAGTTATACCGAGAAGATGTCATGCGAATAAAAACCTGATAAAGTTGCAGGGAACCGAATAATCAAAGGGAATATTCAAACGGTATACGGATAAGAGGTTTAAAATTGTACAATAAAATAAAATGTAAATCTGACTTTGTTTCTAAATTGTTGGAAATGGAACATGAGTGAGAGATTAGTAAATGGGAATTTCGACACGAGTAGAAAAAAAACTGAAAATATTCGATGTCGTAAACATGCAACTATAATTAAAAAAATTAGCGTCGAGAAAAAACTCGCTGAAGTCCATAAACAAACTTTTTGGTTACAACTATAGGTTATGAAATGATGCGTACAATAATCCCAAAAGTATCTGTCTATCTAAAATGTGTACTAAGGGCAGCAGTCTAGAACCCAATAGACCAGAGAAAAAAAACACCCAGATGATAAATCCTAAACCAATATGATGAGCCGATGCCTCCAGGTGAGAAATAATGCTTATCATCGGCAAAAAAGAAGCCGAATGCCTCTGATACCGACGATCGAGATAAGACCAGAGAGTGAAGTCGAAGTTATTGCTTATGTTTTGTATTGGTGCTCGTGCGATTTTCGGAGTGAATATTTATGTTCTCGTATAAATGATAAGCTCTTATAATTCACCAATACAAATGTGTTATAAATTTGATATCAATAAAACATATCATATAAATATTTGTTTGCAACATCCTAAATTTAATTCCAATGTCTAGCATTGAAATTGCAGTTATGCAACATGACTTGCAATGAATTGCAATAAAACGCCTCCTGCCTTGCATTACAAATGCGTTAGATATTATGCAATTAAAATCGCACTCTGTTACCTAAGGTATCATATATATATATCTCATCAGCTCCAAACGGAAGCTAAAACAAAAGTCAACAGCTTCTTCTATGACATTCTGAAACCCAAATACGGTATCAATGTATCGCTCATCCACTCGGACACAAACTCGTTGCTGATTCAGTTCAAAGGTGTGGCCGACATTGATGCGGAAATGCGTAAACCTCCTCTTGGTGCCTTCATATCCTTCTCCCAATACCCCAAAAATCATCCCATGTATGATGAAGCAAAGAAAGAACAGCTAGGACTAGTGAAAAGGGAAAAAACCGACGACTACCCGAGTGAGATCATTTGCTTGCAACCAAAGTGTTCCAGTATGTTGCTCGAATCCGTCATCACAAATTCAGCTGCTAAGGGCGTCAATTACCAGACACAAGCCAAAATCAGACATGAACAATACAGAGACATCCATAACCACAAAACATACACTAACTTTGAGACCATACACAATATTCGCGCACAAGCATGCCAGCTTCAAACTGTACGCACTGATAAAAAATTGTCTCGGTAAGTTTGAAATGTATAGGTACTATGTTGATATGTGCACAACTTTTGCGTATGGGAATCTAGAAATTCCTCAAAAATCCATTAAAGCTAAACTTACCGTCACTAAAACGAGGAGGCGCTGTGTCTTGAGTGATAACGTCGAGTAAACATGGATTTAACTTAGAAGAGCCGTGAGGCCAGGGAAAG
>SDVV010001922.1:0-24235 GCA_016164225.1 Gammarus roeselii
CAGAGCAAACGCTATACATTGGTCTAAAGGATAATAACATGTATAAATACTATAGTCATTACTCAATCATATAAATTAAAATGTTGATAGCAAAAAATACTCCCAAATATATCCAAAAAGCTAAGGGCGAATGCCCCCGCCTGTCCGCCCCCCTCCCACCTCTCGCGTCGCCTACCCGATTGTCTCCGCCCGCATCCAAAAGCTTCGCCCGCCTGACTCCGGCCAACCCCTACCCACCGCTAACTAAGCCCTATCATATTTTTTCAATAAAGTCGTTTTAGCCACCCTTATAACTACTAGTATCAGTTTGTTATGTGTAGTCGGTAAGTTGTATGGGAGAGCGCTGATCAAAAGGATTAGAGAATGTACGGATTGCGCAATTGGAGAGGAACAGTGCGCCATTAGGAGCGGTAGAAGGTGTGCCGATCAAATCTTTGCAGTGAGACAGGTCTGTGAGAAGTACCTTGCAAAGGAAAGGATGTGTTCTGGGCCTTCATGAATTTGGAAAAAGCATACGACAAGATTGACAGGGAAGCGCTGTGGAGGGTGTTGCGTTTGTATGGAGTGGGCGGAAATATGTTGAATGCGGTGCAGAGTTTCAATGTTGGCAGCCGAGCATGTGTCAGCGTGGGAAGCGAGGTGAGTGATTGGTTCACAATGAAAGCGGGTCTTAGACAAGGTTGCGTGATGTCTCCTTAGCAGTTCAATCTCTACATGGATGGTATGGTTAGGGTGGTGAACGTGAGTGTGCAGGGTTGTGGCTTGGAGTTCTTGGAAGCGAATGGGTGGAGTTGGCAGTTGAGCCAGTTGCTGTTTGCGGATGATACGACGCTAGGGACGGATTCAAAGGAGAAGCTATGCAGGCTAGTGTCTGAGTTTTGTTGAGTGTGTGAGAGGAGGAAACTTCGAATGAACGTGGGTAAGAGAAAAGTAATAAGATGCTCGAGGACTGCTGATGCTGGAAAAATTAGTGTCCCATAAAGGGAGATTTTTGGAAAAAGTTCAGTGTTCTAGGTATCTGGGCTCACTTGTGGAGAGGACGGAACTAGTGAACTGAAGAGTGTAATGAGCTGCATGACGTTGGGCATGGGAGCAACGAGAGGGTTGTACGTGAGTGTCGTTGTCCCAACTGTGCTATACGGAGCTGAGACTTAGGGGGTGAGAGCAGAGGAGAGAAGAAGGTTGAATGTTTTCGAGATGAAATGTTTGAGGTGCATGGCTGGAGTGTTGCTGAGAGACAGGTTCTCTAACTACGGGGTTCGAATCAGAACGGAGATGGTGAAAAAGTTGGAGGACCGAGTTGATTCGCGTGTTCTGAGATGGTTCGGGCAAATGGTCGGATGGATGAAGGGAGATTGATTAAAAAAGGTGATGAAGGCGAAGGCGAGTGGTCGAAGGCCTCGAGGTAGACCGAAGTTTTGATAGATGGATGGTATGAAGCAGGCGTAAGGAAGGAGAGAATTGAATATGGAAGCAGCGTGATAGCGTGCAATGAACAGGCGTGAGTGGAAAATGGTTGTGAATGGTGGATTTTGACGCAGCTCTGATGTGCTTTCCCGTCCTTGGCATCACGTTGTCGGAATGATCAAGGGTGGGGGGTGGGGATTCGGCAATCATGATTCGGTGGGGGTAAACCAGTAAAAACTGTTGGCCCTGCTGTTGACAACGGATCCAGGGACCGCACTCGTGACCGCGGGGCTACCGGCCGAACCCTTTAGCGCAAAAGGGCTAAATTGTGGTAATGTGAGAGTATGAGGGTTTGAAGTGCACCTTGCCGTCGACCACCTTCCTTTCTGGGTGATTTGGCCTAGTGTCTGTCTCTGTACGTCCTCTCATTGAGCAATGCAGGTGATCCTGTGAATATCCGGTCACAGGATGTGCAGTGCAGGGCGTGGTGTTGAGTCAGGAATATAGTTATTAGTACCTGTTATCTTATTCAGTTATTGAAGTCATTTGAATGGTTGCGCATAGGCCACTCATCACAACCTCTTCAAGATTGACCTGTGTTCACCGCTGAGTGTGATGCCTTAAAACTGATGGAAATTGGAACCCTCAATGATGCGCAATTACTGAACAATGACGAAACTTCAGCCCCAAATACTAGTTTTCTTATATCCATGAGTGAATGTTATTTGCTTTTATATTAATGAAATGTCCCACAGCACACAATATTGACAAGCGCTCTCCACCTTCGGTGAAAAATAAATGAAAACCCATTTTATCTGTTATGGTGAAGTTTTATCCCCATAACGTATAAGGCTTTCGTCGGAAAAGATTCCGATGAAGATTCTTTCTAACAGTCTCCTGAGTATTTATGGTCGAGTTAGTAATCGAATACCTCTCAAAGAAAGAAAAAAAGTAGACACAGCCGGACTATATGCACGAAAATGACATAAAACGTATCCAAAAATTCTTGTCTCCGAGATTATTCAGCTGTTGCAAGAACTTTAACGTAGTTCTCATTTGTTCCATAGAACTACGTTTAATCAAACACCTTACTCGTTATATCGTACCATGGATTTAAGGTGTATTATAGTTGTAAGGCATACTTTGTTAAACCATAGAATACAACAAGTCATCTCGTGAATAATGAAATTTTATCTCATCTGTATTGAATTGTGTTAGCAAAAGTTGCACACGGAAACGAGAAGAACGTGTGCTAATTATCACACTCGAGTGTGTTGGTATTGGTATCTCACATTATACTGAAAACTTACAAAAATTTACTCATCTTGAAAAATAAAAGTTTGTATACCAAACACATATGAAACATCGATCCAAAGTGGAATTATCTTGAATAATGCCTTTAAAGTCTCAGTCACACCGAACTCGCTCCCGTACTATTTTCTCCTTCAATTATTTCTTGGACGGAAACGTTGATGTGGATCCACGTGTGCGATATTTCATAAATCTGGGCCGCAACTTTTATTAATCTGTATCCCAATCAAATGTGACTCTCCACTCAACCAACTCAATTAATGTTCATCTCATATGGGTTAAGCGTTTTATGTTTATATCAGCTTCATGTTTCAGTCACTTACTTGTAAAGGATTATTTCTGAATGGGAAGTAGGAACCATTCAGACATGCTGGTGATACCAACTGAACATGGAACAAACAGAAAACACATGAAGCCGGGTATGTTACACTCCGGTTTTTACTGTGTATTTTTATAGCACGATTGTGTGAACGGGCGGCATGTTTAGATTAGATTAAAGTCACATGCGTTCTAGCGAGTGGCAAAATTAGACTGTATCTTTGTTATCATACCTGATAACAAAGTTTACTGATGAACGCAGCCACTGTGTGAATGACCGCCGCATTAGCAGTCATAACAGCCCCGAAGACTGATGTGCAATGGCGATCAGAGCTGAGCATCAATATCATAAAGGTGAACGAAAGGTAAAGCATCATATAGTCATTAGAAAATACCTATTTCAACGGATTTTATGGATTATTTGTTTGAACCTGAAATTGAAATGTTTGAAATTATATGGAGGAGATGTTTCTACTCAAACGCTGTGCAGATTGAATTTGCATTGTTCGATTTGAAAACCAAGTTTAGGATTGACATGAAAGAGCACACCACTTCATAAGGTGTGATGCCAGTTAAATCGGCCGTCGTTCTGTTTTATTTCTCTTCCCTAATAATTATCTACGACCACGTAGTATCTTTGATTAGCCCTCATTTGGCCTCCATGTAGAAGCACATTTCATTTTTAAGCCCACCAATGTCTACATTCCTTCAATCGTTATTCCTAAAATTCTCACCAGAGCCCGATAAATGAAAGATCACCTCAATTAACTCGAACTAAGTAATGGAAATTTCCCGCATATTGCCCCTGCAATCTCATCATCTAATCTCCCAGGCCTCGCATTACCCGGAACACATCCCGTTCCTTAACACCTTCGTGTTCCAAATTACCCCCAATTCCATCCCCAGCCTCCTCATGAGTTTCAATTATTCCTCCAATGAGTGGCAGAGTCTTCGTCTCATTCTCATTCCCACCCGATTTCCTGCATTGCTGCTCCAGGAACCAGCTCACACTTTTCTGAACAAGAGGCATCGCCGAGATTTCCCATCAGATTTGCAGTCTTTTTATGGAAAATGCAATAGATCGATGGTAACAGTTCGAGTATGAGACCTTGAGGGCCTGCGCGATGGGAGTGTTAAGGTCGGAAAAATCAGCTACAGATTCGCAGCTTTTGGGCGAGTGAAACATGTATTCTTGTAGACTTCCAATAAGATGGACCAGAGCATGGTAATCAGAAGGTACAGTGGCAGGATCGATGATTTTCTGAACTACACTGTTATATGATTCAATGTGGTGCCATGAGGTAGGTTCGTAGGCCTCAAGGATAGTTGAATAAATGTTAAGGTGTGTATTCATATAGTGATAGTTTATATATACATTACAATTAGAACCTAAATTAAACCGAAATTTATTTTGAGACAGTCTAAACCATTATTGAATTATTAATTATAACTCTACTTTTTGAGCTTTACATGTTATGAAATTTGACCATGTTTACAAGGGTAGAAACTGCGTGTGTTATGATTAGTGTACCTTCTTCATCATAGTGTACACCAGCATAAATCATCAGTGTCGAAGCTCAGCAAGCATTGCGATTAATGTGTTCTAATCTTTCAGTCAACGACCACATTGCAGGCCTACTCTTTCTTCACACAACGGTCCCATTACTGACATCATCTCGCCCAACGGCCGTCCAGAAGACTGTCATTGCCTCGGCTGCTCTCAAAACATGAAATCCAATTACAGAGGGGATGGACTGGCGAAACATTTTGTTTGCGTGTTTATTGCTATTGACAGCGGGGCCGAGTTTCATCAGGCTATGAACTCGATGAAATTGCTGGGAAAACACTCATGGTATACACTGTTGAGCCTGCTAGTATAACCATATTCCTTCAATATTTGGTTAATCCTGAAACGCACAGACTGTTCTCAACCCCTACGAGCAATTCACAAACAAATGTTCTATGATATAAGAAGAGAAAATCAATACATGAGTCCCTTAGCACTTAGAAAACACGCACGTTTTGCACTGGCGAATAATGAGGAAGAAGTCAAAAAATATAACGTAACCTGTGATTTGACGATTTTAAAATTTGTTGAGCGAGAAAAGAGGCTTCAAATAAATATAGGTTTTTATTGTAGCTTTAGGTCCTCAATTGCTGCAATATAGTAGTAGTAGCAGTTGGCCGGGGACGGGCTGAAGAGTCCATTCCAGAAGTACTTCAAAATTGAATTTACAACACAACACGCCCAGCCTAGTTGAGGTTCCTATCGCTCATGGGCTGCCCGATGCTAAATGACCCAATACAGGTTGTTGCCACCGCGGTAATCCTAACTTCACATGCTCTTAGTAAGATGGTAAATTAGTTTTCCAGTGTTGGTCAAGGCGGTTTGTTGAGGTGATTACGATTCTACTGTAAACCACATCATGTGGTAGACGTTTCCAAATTTTCGGTATTTTGATTGGAGAGAAGTTCTCGGCCACTTATGTTCTGAATGATTTTAACTGCCATTTTTGTCCATTATTCCTGTCCATGGGTTATAAGCTCGGTCAAAGAGGCCTTCAAGCCTGGCTCTATTGAATCCATTTTGGTATTTGAAGGTTTCAATTAACTGACCTTTAAATCGTCTTCTTACAAGTGATATCAGTTTAAGTTTGTCGTGTCTTGGCGGATGTCTTATTTCTCAATTCCGGAATCTTTTTTGTTGCTCGGTGCTGAATACGTTCCATTTTGTTAACATTTCCTCTTCGGCGAGGGGACCAAAATTGTACTGCAATTGCATTTTGGCCCTAACGAGTGAAGTATATTACGAAAGCATGATGTCCCTGGACTTGTAATGTAAGTTTTTAGATATAAAGCCAGAGACTCTATTGCTTTTCTTGTAGCTAGCTTCCACTTGGTTTTTCCCCTTGAGATCTTTGGTGATCAATATTCCAAGGTCTCATTGTTGACTTACTTCAGTCATCTGCTGGTGTTCCATTACGTCGGAACAAATTTCGATTTTGGTGTCCACTAGTTTATTTGCAGTCCACTAGTTTATTAAGATCCCTTTTGATTGTATGCGATCTAGCTCACAGTTCGTTTTGTAGCAGAATTTAGTGTCGTCAGCAAATTTTGATTACTTGCTAACGATGTCGGTGTTGAGGTCATTTATATAGATCATAAAGAGAAGGGGCCCATGAACACTGCCCTGGGGTACTCCTGACGTAGCCCACTGACGTTTTCATTGGCCGACACAGACCCGTTGCTGCTTGCGGCCCGTTAGCCAATTTCGGAGCCACCTTGCCACGTTTCCAACTATGCCAAGCGCCTCCATTTTTAAGTAGGCGTTCATAGGGGACCTTATCAAACGCTTTTTGAATGTAAAAAAAATACGATCGGCAGCTTTGGTTGTATCATATATCTCTGTGACCTTATTGAAAAAGTCCAGGAGATTGGTCAGGCAGTTAAGTTTGCTTCTAAAGCCCTGTTGGGTTGGGTCGATAAGGTGGTTTCTCTCGAGGTGACATGTTATACCTGTTTTTAACAACCTTCTAAGGTTTTGAGGATCACAGATATACGACTGATTGGTCTACAGTTTCCTGGATCATGCTTACTTATCTTCGTGGAGATGGCTGTGATGTTTGCTGTTTTCCAATCTTCTGGATTAAGTCCAGTAGTCATAGACCTATCAAAAACATCCGTGCACTACTTATGTTTTCGGAAAGGCTCCGTAATATTTTCGGATGCAGATCATTTGGTTCTGTAGATTTGTGAATATTTAACTTGTGTTGGATTCTTTTTGTGGACTTGGTACAATGTCAATCGGCGAGCAATTGCTTCTTCAACTTCATTACTCAGCCATGAGGGATTGATTATTCACATACGTTTCTATCCGGGATGTATTGCTCGCAACACAGATATGCAAAGCATTCATTCGCGGACCCGCCATCGAATCGGTACTCGTAGTCTATGTTTGTGATTTCTTCCTTCAAGCTGTCAAAATTCGCCCTTCGAAAATTGTTATGATACCTTGCTGATTCTCGTATTGTTCGGTTTACTCTGATTTGAAATTCAATATTATGGTGATTATCTATTTTTCCTTTAACTGTTACCAGTTCTACTAGTTGTTCTTCAGTCGACATAATAAAGTCCAAGATGGTAGGCGCACTGTTTGGTTCTTTGTTTTAGGTTGTTATTATAGCCGAGTCGCATTAGCTAATCACCCCTTAGTTCAGCTCCCAGTGTTATCCAATTGATGTCAGGTAGGTTGGAGTTCCCCATCAAGATACTCGCATGGGATGAGGAAATGATAATGTCAAATTCGTCAGAGAGGACATCTTCTTTCCTTACTGATATTTTTGGATTTCGTTATACTTTAGTACAATTTTAAGTATTATCCCTTCAGAGGGCAGAATGTCTACCTGGATTACCACATCAATTGTTGTCGCTATTACCCACCGAAGTATTGGACGAAGGGCTTCTTTGACATCAAGCACTGACCCTCCACCTCTCTTGCTTGGAGAAGGCTTGTCTACACTTAATGGCCTTAGTCCTTGAAGGCCTAGTTTCGCCGGAAGATTTCTGTCTTCCATATCCAGCCACGATTCGTTTATTCCCACTTTGTCATATTTGTTTGGTGTCACAATAGCTTGAAGAATATCCACCTTTGGCATTAGTGACTGCACATTTCCCAGTAAAACATTTTTTTTTCCTCTTATGTCTGCTTTGGTTGACATGTCTTCTGTTCAGCTGTGCCGATAGCCACTCGATTCACTACCATGAATGCTTCTGCTGCCTAAGCCAGTTCTTGTCAGGGGTTTGCCTCGGTAGCTGCACGAATTCTTGCTCCTTGTTTTGCTCTTGTTGGTCCCTTGTTAGGTGTTCCCGCTCATTTCTTGAGTGACGTCGTTTCCCGGTTCTCTTCCTGTGCTCGTCATCGACTGCCTCTCGTAGTCTCACTTTTCTACTGCATGACAGAGAAGGATGCCGAACAGCGTTTAGCAGCCCGCATTTAAATGCCTTCACTGAAATAGTTCAGGTCTTCCTTGATAAACAGGTTCTGTATCAACATAGCATGGTCCTTCTATGTTGACTATTTTTTCCACAGCAAGATTGCTGTACTTAATTTTGCCATGAATTTTGTCTGTGACGTCCATCCTTGTCATAATGCCTGTAAGGACACCATTATCGTTTCTTTTTATCACTTTCATAAGGTTTCTCCATTTCTCCAGAAGCGCTTCTGAACTAAATAGTTGGTGAGGCGTATGAACTTGAGGTCCTCTAGACCCACTTGACCGACAATGAGGTCCTCATTATCGTTCAAGTTTCTTGTCAATCCTTTACCCGAATTCTGTCATTTTCGCAATCTCAAGCTCGATCACGCCTGGTATAAAATTATCGGTGCACCAAATTCAGTTCAAACGAATGAAGATTGTCATTCAATCCACAACCATGCGATCGGCTAAAAGCGTAGTGCTACGGCATCAGTATAATTGGTAAACAAGAGTGGCATTGCAATTGGGGATAGGTACCAGGGGGTGACTCCGATAGGCAATAGGGCACCAATGTTAACATAGATAAGAGGCTTCCAGAGTGATCGTCTCTTGCGTACGGACTTGGAAACAATATTTTTTTAGTCGGAAGAAGTAAGTTGAAACAACAGAAATTTTACATTCTCCCCTTTTCATAACAGGTAAAAATATAAGACGGTCGACTGTTGTGTTTAATTATGAAAAATAGCTCGTTTTTTTCAGATTTCTTCTACAGCTGCGAGACTTTTTCTTTGCTTAGGCGTTGAGCAGCTTCATCACACAATCTTCAGATTGACAGGGAGGGTCAGCAACGTTCCACAATCTTGAATTTAGATGGACAAGTTGGGGGCCAAGCAGAAACCAGTCCTCGTCCTAGAATATTGCTTGCTGTTGATCAATATTAGAATATGATACACAGGAACAGAAACACACGTTGATGTTTATGAGTTTCACTAATCCATTGTCACTTGTGATACTATTACAGCTTCATTTCCGGTTGCGTAAAAAGAATTTTATGAGTTCTGCACTAGCTGAACTCATGTTTTCTTGCGACTAGTCGAATGGAAAGAGTGTAATATTAATTTTATGAGTTCTGCACTAGTTGAACTCATGTTTTCTAGCGTTTAGTCGAATTGAAAGAGTGTATGAGTTCTGCACTAGCTGAACTCATGTTTTCTAGCGACTAGTCGAATGGAAAGAGTGTATGAGTTCTGCACTAGCTGAACTCATGTGTCCTAGCGACTAGTCGAATGGAAAGAGTGTATGAGTTCTGCACTAGCTGAACTCATGTGTCCTAGTGATTAAACGAATGGGAACAGTGTATGAGTTCTGCACTAGCTGAACTCATGTGTCCTAGCGACTAGTCGAATGGGAAGAGTGTATGAGTTCTGCACTAGCTGAACTCATGTGTCCTAGCGATTAAACGAATGGGAAGAGTGTATGAGTTCTGTACTAGCTGAACTCATGTGTCCTAGTGACTAGTCGAATGGGAAGAGTGTATGAGTTCTGCACTAGCTGAACTCATGTGTCCTAGCGATTAAACGAATGAGAAGAGTGTATGAGTTCTGTACTAGCTGAACTCATGTGTCCTAGCGACTAGTCAAATGGGAAGAGTGTATGAGTTCTGCACTAGCTGAACTCATGTGTCCCAGCGATTAAACGAATGGGAGAGTGTATGAGTTCTGTACTAGCGACTAGTCGAGCACTAGCTGAACTCATGTTTTCTAGCGACTAGTCGAACGGAAAAAGTGTAATCTTCCTGAACCTCTTTACTACCAAGTTGATTTGTTTCTGCCGTTGTTTTGAAAGTCTGTCGTTCTTGAGGTTGTACCGTAGACATTAAATTATTGCCGACGCGACTGAAAAGGTGTGGCCAATATTAGCCGTTCTTTCTTCCTCTGATGTTAAATCTCCGCAGGAATTTCCGTATCAACGCTGTTGGAGAGAAAGTCTTCCCGTATTCGAGAATAATCTGGTATTTGGTTCACTCGTGAAAATTGTTGAGGGACCAGATTTGTTGAGTATTTTTCCGACATGAAATATCGCTTAGCAATCTATATCAGTACATAATAGCTAAAAAATAGGAAATAGTCCTACTTCATAGATACGATACTATATAAAGTTTACTATAATTGGGCATTTATTAAGTGATCAGAAACTGTTTCAAAATATACTCTTTAACAGACATATTGTGTTGGCTGCGTATAATTGTCTCCGTGACCGGTTATATTAGCATTCATCGTAGAGGCTTCATGAACTAGCAGTACTCGAATAACATTATTATGATTTGAAACAAGCTAAGCAACTGCTCAATACGTCTGTACATTATCTAGTTGGTGACGTCACGTGTTCAAGTTGTTCCCGGTTCGCTCTACATCCCAATGTTTCATCTTTGTGTTAAAATCCACTCGATTCAAGCACTGATTAGAGAAGTCGTCCATTTTTCATCGCAGACATATTTTGTGGTATTTTTCATGAATGTTATTAGCCACGTATGGCACAGGTCTTGTCTGGTGTGTAATGATCTTCCCTGTACATGATTTCGTACGTCCTTGCGTATCCAATCAGTCAAATCTATATCATATGGCCTACTGTTGTTTCGAGCACTGTTGTTATTCACGAACAACATACTATGCATTCCTATTGTTTGTTAGCTAAATATATATCCTCCCTGGCCTATTTCATTTCCTTCTTGCCCCCCCCATTTTCTTCTTACCTCATTTCTGTGTTCCTCTCTCTTCCGCTCCCATTTCTCCCACAAACCAGCTCCATCTCCTGCCACTGATATCGGCATTGATAAGAGCGTCCGGAACAACACCGTATATTGATGTCCTTTACCGGAGCAATCTTGCGTCCTCTTCATATGCAGTAACCAGGAGTGCGTTTTGGATACGGCCCAAGGCAATGACTAATTGTCGGCAAATACCTTTTTCAAGAACTACACATAACCCGAACACCCTAAGAACTCAAACAGCTATGACCTAAATCATGATAACTACTTTAGTCTGCATCCGAACCTTGAGACGGACGATTATTATTTTACAGTCATCAATTATAGCTGGATGATCTTTGTTGAATGTGGCCAAGAATTAGCGGCATAGGGTGTCTTTTGACATTTTATCTACGTAGAATCGGGTATACTTAATAACATGACAGTAATTTGAACCGTCAAGAGATGACATTTATTTTGCATCAGAATAAGGCCTTCCACTGACCTAACTCTTACCAAGACAGCTGGCGGTGTGTAATAACGAGAGTGGCTGTAGGTGTGCGCGGGTCTGTTGTGCATTTCCATTTCTTTGTGAAGGTTTGCCATCTGTTGGGCTATGAATAACGAAGTAAATTACACAACAAGTGTCTGTTTGAAGTATTATACGAAAAAATTAAACGCATCGCTGGATTTGATCTCCTTGGTCGGATGAAAACTTGAAGGTCAATTAATCTATGATTTCTAGAGCAAAAATGTATAATATTTTTCATTACGAAATGACGAAAGTTCTGAGGACCATCGCTCCTTCAATGTCTTGGCTGTTCGAGTACTGTGATTTCGCTCACAAAACTCTGAAATCAAAGTCAAATGTATATTTATTAGGGCAAATCATCATTATCATGCCCCAGGTAAAATGCAGCATTGATAACACTAAGAGATTTATAATTGGATATATTACCATATAATGTTTCGATATTGGTATGCGATCATTCCGTGCTGAAGACTGTGTGGTTCATGCAACAGATTGTATCGTTTAAATTTATTTTAACTAGACTGATGTATTTGTCCTGGGAAAACAAGACACGATTTCCCACGTCATATCAAACAAATTACCAACTCAGGTCAGCCACGCTAGATCTCTTCCAGGCAAGCCTTAGCTACACCTCTGGTCTTCTCCACCAAAGTGAGGGCAGTGCAATATGGGCATTTGCATCTCCGTTGTGTCACGACTACTCCAAAAGCCACCTGCCTCAGTTAAGGAGAAGGACTGTATGCATATGAAAACTAACCAACAAACAAACATACATACATACATACAATCCATTACTTCTGTTATGTCCTTTATTGCGACAGTAAGCATACAAAGTACTCAATAATATATGCCTGAATTTCATCAACATTTTTCCTGACATGTCTTTCCTTCATTTCTCCATAGTGTTACAACATCATCGAGCGACTGCACCAGCAATGACTGAACGACAGCCTTGCTTTGTTCAATCAAAACTGGACAATTTCTTCCACGTAAGAGGTTTAACGTAGTTTTTTAATTAGAACATGGCCTGTCGGTCGCAGGGTGACGGGTGTGTGACATGTTCGACCAGTCGAAGAGGAATGAAAAATAATTTCATGTAATTACTTAACAGCGTAGTTGCCACCCGACCCACATCTGTGGGAACTTTCTCTATTCGGGCTGCGACATCAGTATTTGCATGTTGCGGCCACATTCACATGTCGGATCCTGGCTTGGCGTCGCGGTTGAGTAGGGAGTCGACCCCAGAGTGCTTAAGGGTAGATCCGAAACACAGCTGAAGTACTTATCCAATCGGCTCTTGAACCTCAAGATGTTTGCTGAAGCTAACAATTGCGGCCCCCGTTTGATCACATTTATTTCCAGTGTCATTCGACGAATAATCGAGGTTTGTGTCGGGTGTGGCACGTCGAAGCAACCCATACTGCCAATCCTTGCCTGGTTTCTCAAGGTTATTTTCGGTATTATTTGTTTGTCCTCAAACAAAATTTTCTAAACGTTTATAACCATAAATCTTTCAAAACGTCTTTGGATTGAATATAGCCACAATGCGTTTAAACCATCTTAATAGTCCATTTCCTTTACCTCCGTAATAATGAAGGTGAAGCTTTTTTGCACCGCTTCAAGTCTATCCATATCTTTCCGTTTATGTGGGATCCAGAGGGGAGAGCGATTGTCAATAACTGGTTGGATTTGATGTTTCCGAAGAGTCAACATTGTTTTTTTATCTCTAGCCTGAAAGGTTCTCATGGTGCAGAAGCACTGCCTTCTGAGACTTGCCTCAACTTCTGCATTTTGTTCATGAAATAAAGCATTTCTTTGCTCTAGAAGGCCCAAATAGCACAGGCTTTCTTTTCCTTTATTGGCTGTGTTACTGCTGGAATAATATGAAGCCTAGGTTCTGGGTCACAATTTTTTCCATGTCGCGGTGATTCAAAATTAGATTAGTTGAATTGCACATTGTTTGCACCAGCACACTTGTAAACTTCTTTCAGATCAGTTCAAGCATTTTCTACATCTCTCAAATCCTTGAAAATGCCTAGTCCTCTGTTATCCTCTTCAAAGCAGGAGACTGATGTATGTGGACAGTTTTTGGTCAGATCATTAGCCATTACTAAGAAAAACAGGGGGATAAGCATATTTGTCAAAGGCTTTAGCAAAATCACTGAAAATCACATTCACATTTGATCCATCACACAATGCATTTATTATTTCGTCAAAGTGCTCCAGTGGGGTGCGATGTCAATAAACTGGTACGCAATTTGATGAGCTTGTGAGTCGACCTCTTTTTGGTAGAGAGAAGACAGCATGTTTCAGGGTTTGTGTGATATCGGAGGTGTCCACAAACTCTTGCCAAAAAATTTGTGGTGGTCTTGACAGTATCTACTTGCACTGTTTCACTGAAACAGCTGAGATGTCATCTGGCCTTGATGCACTAGTGATACCTAAGTCATCAAAAGCTCCTGTAATTCCAGAGATGTCAATGTTAAGATCGGTCAATGAAAATTGCGAGGCGATCTCATGATGAGATTGCCTCGAGCATCACCGAGAGGGCATCCGCCATCAAAGGTAGGTCTGTCTTGGTCACCGTAACCAGAGTGACTTTCCGTTGACGGGAGGCGGGAGGAATCCGTTGGGTACGGTTTTGGAAACACGTGTCTTCTTCACGAGGCTGTTATTTTCCCCCGCTTTATTGACCAACATGGTTAATGTTTGGGTGTTGCTGTGGGTAGCTCAGATTGACGTTTCTTTGTCTGCTGGCTGCAGTAGCTACATCTCGCTGGTCCTCCAGTTTTTGTCTTGTTATTCTACATAATATGCAGTTAGTCACACTTTTCGTTGGTGCATTTCATGTGCCGATACGCATCATTGCATACCCTTGGATGGATTTTTTTACTGAGTTTATTACTTTTGCAACAGTACCTTTCATAATCCATCAACTTGTTGCAACGCTTTGGGTTGGTAAAGCCACATCCGTTCCCGACCCTTTATACCTGCATTTGTTTCTTGAATAAAATGTGCAGTGTTTCAAGCTTTTCACTGAAAGTTTTTGTTTTTGCTTTCCTGGGTCACTCTCATTTTCTTCATTACCATCACAGTTTTGATCTGACCCAGGCTCACATGCTGTCTGGGTGTGGAAGTCACGATATTTTCCTGACGCTCTGTACCTACATTTGCTCTTCAAATAAAATCTGCATCGTTTAGTTTTTTTCACTGATGATAAATTGTTTACTATTTGCTCTTTTGTGTGACTCTTACTTTCCTTTTCGAGAATTTTACTGGAATATATCATACCAGTAGCGTCTGTACGATAAATAATGTCACCCACCATAACACTGTTTTGGTCCCTAGCTTGAGTGAACAGTGAGGTACAGTGACCATCAGCAGTCTTGGCAATACTCTGCTCACTTGTTGTTTGGACAGGGTTTTCCCCGAACGTTTCGTCTCTAAGATCTAAATAGGTCACACACACAAATTAGTTTCCCAGCATCCTACAGTACATAAGTCCAGCATAGGACTCTTCTGAACGAGATTTGCAAAAGTATTCATCTCAAACTGCGCCAACAATAACGACATTTTCCTGTCCTATGCATGAGTTACATTTTCTTGATGCCTCTATAACTTTCATGATGCCTCATGATGTCTCATGATGCCTCATGGTGCCTCATGATGCCTCATAAAGCCTCATGATGCCTCTTTAACTTTCACATTGTGAAATATGTTCCTTCAATGCTGCAGCCTTTGGCATTAGGGCATTGAAATAAAAATACATAATTTTTTGTTTCAGTAACTTCTCGACCTGAATTGGGATCTTTCAAGACAAGATTGATTTCATTCCTTATATTGGAAATGGCATTTATTTATTTCCAATAACATGGAATATTTATGTTCACGGTCTATTGCTATCCCTGAATTGCTTTTCAATTTCACAACGCTGATGAGATTGTAATTAAGACAAGGGCGTACTGTTCTGTTTTATTTCACAATTATGCTTATATGCGCGATTCTTCTTGAGGCATGTACATTAATACATGTATTGAGTATAAATAATTATCTAGTTGAAACACAGTAATTAGTTAATAATCTAAAAAATACTTCTGATAAGATCCATCAATATTTTGTAGATAAATAGACGTATAGAATTTTACTATTTCATGCGCTGTTGGGGGTAATATTTTACTGCATGCCTCATATTATCTAACAATTCTTGAGCACAGTTTTCAAGTAGAAGTTTTTCAGCTTAACAACTTCGTTAATTAAAATTTATATTTATGCACCTTGGGGTACTAAACACAAGGTTTTTGGGCGACAGACCAGCACCCGAGACTGAGGTGGAGCAACAACTAAATCGTTGAACATTGATTACGCTGAACCTCATATGGAGTTCCTTTACGTAGCAAACACGAAAGCCGATAGAGTCCTTCCGTTTCTTTCACGCAGAAACTTCCACTGCTGTTGTGGGACATCATGCTATGGTTATAGATGTTGTTCGTTAAGCCCTACCTGAGAATTGGCTCCGATTCTCCACTAGAGGGGATGTCAATTAGACCTAAGCGATTCAACGAGCGTCAACGGAATGGTTACAGAATGTGACCCAGGATATACCAAAAAGACTTGACGAACCCAAACTGAAATATCTCGATAAGAAAACACTTAAAAATTTAGCTCATAGGAACCTTAAAATATCAAACAATATATACTAGAGGCTGCCCAGTAAATATTCTTTTATTTATATCAAAGTAATCAAGATACCGTGCGAAAATAAAGCGTACTAGTTCCTTAGAACAGTTGCGAGAACTCATTTAAAATTACGATGCAACATTCCGGATCGCTCAAAACAATGTGTGATTAAAAACAGAAACGCCAAATTATTCAAAATCACATCAGCAAGCACTGTGAGACTAAACCACCCACATACTGATATAAAACGGTGGAACCCCTGTAGTTGCAAAAAAAAAGACAACAACCTGTGTTGGGCACATCGTGGGCTTGCTCTACTACAAAGTCGTGGTATTACTAGCATGATCTTAATACCCCTTCCAGGCTTAATGCTACACTATATCCCAGCAATTCATGCATTCATACATTCATAGCATTCCAATACTTCGAGTGCAATGCCATTTCTGGCTGTTATGCGGAGATGACTGGAGATTGTAAAAACTTTTCAGCAATAAAAGTTTGGCTTGCTACTCTGGACCAGTTAATTAGCGCAAAGTGAAGTGGCTTCTTAGGTCCTATTAAAACGGAAACTTTGCATGGGCCTTGCAGTCTTAAAGCATTTTATTTTCACGGAGCTCAGCTACTTAAAATGTGTTGAATGATTTCTATGGCGAAACGAGTAGAGTTACGGATTGAAATTGAGATCATCTTCACAAGGGGACGAGTGATGATGAAGTTGGTTAACGGGTGTCGGATATAACTGCAAAGAAATCGCTTCTCGATTGTATGATTGACAATGTCGGAAATTTCTTCAAACTCTATTGATAACTTGGGTTTTGGGTCGCTATTAAAATTGCGACAAAATCGGAGGACATGAATACGAGAAAATTTTCATATATCTCTAATTACAAGAATGATTCTTGGCAGGTTGAAAGCGGAGAAGCGGAAGGCCAAGACGGCCCCGAATGAGTAATCATCATAAAGCACTTCATTGTATTCATTTACGTAAACATTAAGGATCTTACAATCGTCCGCCCACCTGGTGTTGTCAGCACCGACTCTCTCAGCATTGCAAAAGCTTCTTGATATCTGTGGTAATTTGGCTGAACCTCATGATATTGTATATAACACTGCTAACACTGTATGTTTGCTAGTTAGACCGAAGAGTCCTAGTTACTACCTATTGACTGAGATAGAACTAGGCGGAGATGCACTAGATTATGTGGATGATTTTCAATATCTAGGGTACATCATCACAGCAGATTGCACTGATGACAAGGATGTTTCAAAGCAAACAAGGCGGCTAATTGCAGTTGGTAACATACTGATATTTAAATTCTCGTTTCCACCACGAGAAGCTAAAATCCAGCTCTTCAAATCATATTGTTACTCGATTTATTGTAATGCACTGTAGAGAAAATACTTTCAATATAGCGTCAGGAAATTGACGGTGATTTATTACGACACATTTAGACGGCTGACGCAGGTCCTTCGCTCGACGTCAGCGAGCAGGGGTTTGGCTGACAGCCTGTCAAATCACATCAATGTACTGTTCCGTGCAGTGGCACACAGCCTCGTGACTGGAGTTATGAGCTCCTCAAACGAAATCCTCATTGCGATCTGCTCTGGATGGAGAAAATTGCTGTAGGTAGTAAAAAGTTTAATGCTTTAACTTATTGTTCAATTGGGTGAGTTAATTTTATAACTTTGTTCACACTGCCCCACTAATATAAGATGTCTCAATTGTAATACTATGCCCTTGTTGGCTGTTAATAAAGTCGGTATTATTATTATTATTATCATTATTATTATCATTATCATTATTAATATTATTATTATTATTATTATTAATATTATCATTATTATCATAAAGCTCTGCGTCCTTTCTTATCTTGAGGCCATCGTTGCCATAACCACCCAACAGACCTCCAACGAAGGTGGTAAACAGCAATACAATCGAAACGTTCAAGTCTCGGCTCGTTAAGTTCTACATAAATGGCCGATAAATAGCTTAACTGTTCCATTTGTTGATGTTTTTATAACAGAAATTGCTCATGAAGCTCTCTTAGACATTCTGCTTCAGAACTAATCCTCTTGCTATCAAAAGGCAACCTTAGTTTGAGCCAATAGGCCTGTTATTGTCTTCCTACACTTGTAAACACTTGTGCCATTGTCACCGAACAATAATCGACGGGAGCCTTTGTTTCTGCATTGGTCATAATTAGTCACCTTAACGGGTCCTATCCGATGGACGTCTTTCTAGTCGCCCGCAATCCACGGACGACTAATTCACGATGTAGTGCATTGCTTCTTTTAATTCCATTGAACATTGGACGAACAGTGAAATCATCAATTATTAAACAAATATAGATGACAGTCACATTAATGGGCTTGATTGACCTGTTATGTGTTGGGTTTACTCAAAACATACAACATATGTATGTATGTATGTATGTATAGACATACAGACGTTTCCCCCTAGTTAGGAGGGTGGCTAAGTTAGGCAGACACAGAGGGGGGAGGCGCCCAATCTCCCCGCCACAAGACCACCGTATACCTGCCGAGGCTCGAACTCGCGACATGCAGCACCAGAGGCTGACACTGCAGTCGGATACGCTAACCACTCGGCCACAGTGGCCTCAGTAACATACAACATAGGATATCTGAATTATGATTGTGCCAACTAACGTTTGCAAAAGCCAATTTTATTTTCAAAATCGAGTTTAAATGTAATGATCATTCACTGTATTGCTAACAAGGGGCATATGCTACTGAAACCAGTTACGTTGCACTAAGTAAATAGCGCGGTGACATTTTATGAAAACAGGATAACAGCAAAACGACTTATAAGGCAACAATATCTTTCAGTTTTTATGTTTGATGAGGTTAATAAAACTGATGTGAACTTTCGGTCAATTTGAATTCCACTTGGTGAGTATTTAATTAAGGTTATCAGCTGGTGCGACTAGTGGTATCCTCTATGCGCACTATCAAATGTTTTACTTCAGAGGACAAACTCGGTTCATTTTCAATAAACGGTTACTTGTATCTTTAATACATTGTCACATAAAAATTAGTGTGTTTAAATATTTCTATGTTTTTCTTGTAGTATTTTTTTATTTGAGAAGTGGTACAAAATATAGACACGGAAACAATGGTTCAAACACCAACGATGAATGAATGTTTATGCAATAATAAACTCAATCACAATTCATTTGTAACCGTATCCATAGCAGGCATATACATATTTCCCGTTCGCTTACTTTAGTTTATGAATATAAATTCCCTTACCCTCCGGAAACACGAATGAAAGTTTTAATACAGCACCGGTGAATTAATTTAGCCATCGTTAACAGTACCATGAAAGCCTGCCTAGCGCCCCTCCCAGCAGTGAAGGAGCAGTAAGCCTGCCTAGCGCCCCTCCCAGCAGTGAAGGAGCAGTAAGCCTGCCTAGCGCCCCTCCCAGCAGTGAAGGAGCAGGAAGCCTGCCTAGAGCCCCTCCTAGCAGTGAAGGAGCAGTAAGCCTGCCTAGCGCCCCTCCCAGCAGTGAAGGAGCAGTAAGCCTGCCTAGCGCCCCTCCCAGCAGTGAAGGAGCAGTAAGCCTGCCTAGCGCCCCTCCCAGCAGTGAAGGAGCAGTTTGCATGCCTAGCGTTTCCGAGCAGTGAAGGAGCAGTTTGTATGCCTAGCGCCCCTCCCAGCTGTAAAGGAGCAGTTTGTATGCCTAGCGCCCCTCCCAGCAGTGAAGGAGCAGTTTGCATGCACACATCCAGATATTGTTCTTGAACAGGAACTGCAACACACGGTTATGCCGTACCTTATAGAACTATTCATCACGATTTCGGGACGCATTTGTGATATATTGATGGAAATCTTATCGTTCTAGTTTATCATGTTGAAATAAAAATGAATTTGTTCTTAATTTAGCGCGAATGTTTTTTCTGATGGAGCGTTACAGTGTGAGATAAATCACTTCTTAAAACTAGCGAATCGCGTGTCAGAAAATTACTTGGAATAACAATTATTGTCTCGTAACTATTCTAGTTTACATCTTATTTTGCTTCTGGCTTTCATGTACTAGTTAATCTGGTGGCCTAACAAGTCAAAATATGTAGCTCACAATTAGGGTGATAGATACCAAAAATGTAGGTAGGGTGAAATTGCATAAATGTTATGTACAATAAATTCTTGATAATTCAGGAAAATCGTGAAAGTCCTTGCTTGAATTTTTTGAAACTACAAGCTATGGAATGCCATCTATGACTTAATTTAGATTTAGAACATACTTTCCACTCGGAAGTTTTCAAAGGCAACGTGTGCGATTCGTGTCAATCTTTGACGAGTATCCTCTCAAACCACCGCGCTAATTCGAGCCGTCTCTGCATTGTCTTTGGAATATGTTCTACGGTGAACAGATCTGCCGAATCAGGAGTTGTTAACAAAGTTTATGTAAAATACACGACCATTATACATATGAAGCTGCTCTAGACATTAAAAAATTAAGAAACCAGAAGTTCATAAAAAAGGTGTTGTCGAGAATTGAGTCATATTGGAAAAGATTGTACATTCAAGAAATTATCGGATTCAATTTTCAGAATTTTTTGCTCATGAATCTGACGCAAGGATTCTGTTTTCTTTGTGTATATTGAATTAGTTGAGAGGTTGCTGATTTTTTTTTACATAGGTAGGTCAATAGCACAAAACCTCTTGAACCGGTGTTCATGCTAATTTTATATTCACAAACTTAAAACAGGATGGACCACCCCTCCATTTCTTAATATCAAATGTGACGTGCATTACAAAAGAAGCGAAAGCGTAATAATAAAATATATAAACAATATGCTGCTTCTGTTTCATCAATTCTTGCATGAAAAGAGGAAATAAAATAAAGTCTAAATCCATCAATTCTGACCCCTCATTTGCATGCGCTTTCGATTACAGCTCCTAGTGATCAATGGGCCGCCGAACCGTTTCACTTCTCGAGCAGCCTTAGCTATGTGAATATTGACCGACAAAGGTACAAATTGATTTCTAATTGCTTCTTGTCGGATTTTTATGGAGAAGCTAAGACCTTTTGAGCTTTTCCGAATCAAGTCGGTGTCGATCGTCAATAATTGTATTTAAAATATTATATCATGCTATAGATGCTATGTATACCTACATCATGCAGTTTTCATGTTAAATAATTAATATCTATTTGGACGACTTCTCCGTTTTAATAAAGAACAATGCAAACCGACTCAAAGAACTCCAATTTTACTGGCACATATCACCGGCAGCTCATAAGTAATGAATCCAAAGACCGTGTTCCGTGTTCTTCCATTGTGACTCATCATACGGGAAACTAAAGAGCTGGCAGAACAATGGAGAACAACATTAATCAGGAGGGCGACTATAGAGTCGTCTTGCCCTAAGTCTTGTTATGTAACAAAACACAATCCAGCTCTCGATTAGTAATCCTCCTGACTACTCCATGTAATCCGACTAATTTTTGCATGTAATCCGACTACCTAATCCATGTAATCCGACTGACTACTCCATGTAATCCGACTAACTTTTGCATGTAATCCGACTTCCTACTCCATGTGATCCGATTGACTACTCCATGTTATTCGACTAACAACTGTTCGAAATCAAACTGTCTTTTCAGTGTAATACGTATGTCGATTCAGTGAAATATGATTAGTTTTTTGAAGGATTTCAATCCGTAATCCATTTTTTGGCAATGACGGAAAAATCACATCAACCCTCACGAGTCTTTCTAAGTGAGAGTCGCTATTTACACTTATTTGATGAAACAGGAAAACCGGTTGGGCGTATGAACACTTTGCTAGAAAGTGTAATTTTCCGATTAGACTACATAACATAATGATAAATTATGCTATGTGATCAGGTATTTTGCTGAACTATCTTACGGCAATCAGGCTCTGCGCTAGCTGACTCTGAAGTAGTCAATGCTGCTAGACGATTGTATGTTTGTCAAGTTGACTTTAGTCAAATGCTGTTTCCGACTAATCTAATTTTGACATTCCGTCAAACATGTCTGACCACCCAAAATTTATCAGCTGGACTTCTCTGTAACGAATATATTTGTTTCAGAATGCATGAACGCATTTACCTTGCATACATTTTTTATGGCATCTGGATATCTTAGTAGTTGTACGTTGTTCCGTGACCTATTGGTCACGCTCACTATTGGTCACGCTGTTCCGTGACCAATAGTGAGATGAAAAAATGGTTCGATGTTTTTTTGTTTTTTTTTGGTAACCTAATTTCCTCAACTTGGATTTGACTGGGGTGAAGAGTGTGAATGTAACCAAAATTTAAACGTAATTGGCTCGGTATTTGATCTTAACAACGAAATCGGAATAATGAATTGAAGTGTAGCAGAAAAGTGGACATACATTCATTCACTTTTAAAAGCTCATGGGATTGAGTAACTCAAAATATAAGTTTAATTTATTACTTTTTTTCTGAAGTACTCTGCCTTATGATAGAAAGAAATGATGCGTGAAGAAAACAGCATAATAACAATAGGGATCATGCTCAGCAAAATGTACAAATGGATTTACCCATGATAATATTTTTTTCAATTTAAACAGAGCCTAAACTTTGATTTCCAGGTAATCATTGAATATTGTATAGTTTTTGTTCTCTCTACAGATATACTCAGAATTACTATAAATAGAATACAGAACAGCGTGAACAGAACATTCTTAATTTGCTCGCTAGCTTGGTTCTAGAGGTAACAACTTGATTGATAAATGTTTAATTTAAGAGCAAACCTTTTTAATTTAAAGGTACAAGTAGTACAAATAATGAATGCTAAGGGACACAATTTATGCGGACGCATGCACATGATGTGCTGAACCCTACTTAGTAGTTTACATTTGCGCGGATATATATTTGAGTTTCGAGAATAATATTTGCAGGCCTTTAGAAATTTGACTTGTTTGTTATGTGCCTAAATAACAGAGCAAATTGTGCTTTCACTTAACCATTTTCTTCAAAATGGCGTCGATGATAATTATGCATCACTAAGTCGAATTCCAACCCAATTTTTTTTTTCGTATTTTCTTTTGTCAAATTTACTTAAAAAATTACCTACAACGATGACCCTCTTAACATTTTAATTTACGGCTCATTAATTCTCCAGAAAACATTGTGGAAAGATGGCAGTGCATTAGCAGAAATTGCCGTCGTCTCGGGCACTGGCAGAGAGAGAAAAGGTCGTGAAATATTTACAGTATTTTTATCATAACCTTAACAAAATTGGCATGATTTATGAAAATCTTCCTTTTAAATCAACAAATAATTTCATTGTTATCTAGCGTGTGATTGAATTTGGATGCATCCAATAAACGTCGTCTGTGTTTCATCCCTTGAAATCATATAACCGTTTGCATCATAGATTTTGAAAATATTTGGTAGGCATCATTTGAAACTGTTTGTTGCACCAATTTGCAAGGATTCACGGAATTACTAGCCATTTAAGAAAAAAAAATTAATGAGAGCTTGTACAAAGTTATCTATGCTTTTTAAATAAACACACGAATTTCAAAGTGTATTATCAGATAAAAACACTTCTGCCTTGACCATCTGCTCTACCAGCCTACTTCGTGGTCACTGCATGGGGGCCGTCACAGACTCCGGACCGCAGTGCCCAGGGTATACAATTCCCTGTTGTATCGACACTAATTTGCTTCTTTCGATGCCCGTTGAAACGCCTCCATTGCTACCGCTTCCGTCATGAAATAAAAAAAAACGTGATTATCTCATCTAGAGTTGTAAAGATTGTGTTTACATTTTAATTGAAAATGTTAATTTGTCCTTGCAACATTTATGCAATATTCACACGAGCAACTGATCCAAATCCAGCAATGTGCAAATTTGAAATTCAAAGGAAAAATATTATGGGAGATATTCAAAATGGCACTTCATGTTAGATTTACTAAGTGCACTTTGAAATTGCATTACTTTTCCCCGTGTGCGCTGTCTTCAAATTCGCTCCTCTGTTTCAAGCTGCTCATTTTGCTCACTAACCTCATGACGGATGCGGGACTTTGCTCACTAACCTCATGACGGATGCGGGACTTTGCTCACTAACCTCATGACGGATGCGGGACTTTGCTCACTAACCTCATGATGGATGCGGGACTTTGCTCACTAACCTCATGACGGATGCGGGACTTTGCTTACTAACCTCATGACGGATGCGGGACTTTGCTCACTAACCTCATGACGGATGCGGGACTTTGCTCACTAACCTCATGACGGATGCGGGACTTTGCT
>SDVV010001923.1:0-24230 GCA_016164225.1 Gammarus roeselii
ATGACGGTTTTGGCAGCTCCTATGGCGGTTTTGGGTTGGCGGCTGCGATGACGGTTTTGGCGGCTGCGATGGCGGTTTTGGCGGCTGCGACGGCGGTTAAGGCGGCTGCGATGGAGGTTATGGCGGCTTTGATGGCAGTTTTGGCGGCTGCGATGGCGGTTTTGGCAGCTGCGATGGCGGTTTTGGCGGCTGCGATGGCGGTTTTGGCGGCTGCGATGGCGGTTTTGGCGGCTGCGATGGCGGTTTTGGCGGCTGCGATGGCGGTTTTGACGGCTGCCATGGCGGTTTTGGCGGCTGCGATGGCAGTTTTGACGGCTGCGATGGCTGTTTTGACGACCGCGATGGCGGTTTTGGCGGCTGCGATGGCGGTTATAGCGGCTGCGATGGCGGTTTTGGCGGCCGCGATGGCGATTTTACCGGCTGTGATGGCCGTTTTGGCGGCTGCGATGGCCGTTTTGGCGGCTGCGATGGCCGTTTTGGCGGCTGCGATGGCCGTTTTGGCGGCTGCGATGGCGGTGTTGGCAGCTGCGATGGCGGTTTTGGCAGCTGCGATGGCGGTTTTGGCGGCTGCGATGGCGGTTTTGGCGGCTGCGATGGCGGTTCTGGCGGCTGCGATGGCGGTTCTGGCGGCTGCGATGGCGATTTTGGCAGCTAAGAGGGCGGTTTTGGCAGCTGTGAGGGCGGTTTTGGCAGCTGTGAGGGCGGTTTTGGCAGCTGCGAGGGCGGTTTTGGCGGCTGCAATGGCGGTTTTTGCGGCTGAGATGGCGGTTTTGGCGGTTGCGATGGCGGTTTTGGCCGCTGCGATGGCGGTTTTATCGCTGCGATGGCGGTTTTGGCGGCTGCGATGGCGGTTTTGGCGGCTGCGATGGCGGTTTTGGCGGCTGCGATGGCGGTTTTGGCGGCTGCGATGGCAGTTTTGGCGGCTGCGATGGCAGTTTTGGCGGCTGCGATGACGGTTTTGGCGGCTGCAATGGCGGTTTTGGCGACTGAGATGACGGTTTTGGCGGCTGCGATGGCGGTTTTGGGGGCTGCGATGGCGGCTTTAGCGGCTGCGATGGCGGCTTTGGCGGCTGCGATGGCGGCTTTGGCGGCTGCGATAGCGGTTTTGGCGGCTGCGATGGCGGTTTTGGCGGTTGCGATGGCGGTTTTGGCGGCCGCGATGGCAGTTTTGACGACCGCGATGGCTGTTTTGGCGGCTGCGACGGTGGATCTAGCAGCCGCGATGGCGGTTCTGGCAGCCGCGATGACGGTTCTGGCAGATGCGATGGCGGTTCTGACAGCCGCGATGGCGGTTCTGGCAGCTGCGATGGCAATTCTGGCAGCCGCGATGGCGATTCTGGCAGCCGTGATGGCGGTTCTGGCAGCCGCGTTGGCGGTTTTGACAGCCGCGATGGCGGTTTGGTGGCGGCTGCGATGGCGGTTTGGGCGGCCGCGATGGCGGTTTGGGCGGCCACGATGACAGTTTTGACGACCGCGATGGCGGTTTGGGCGGCTGCGACGGCGGATCTAGCAGCCGCGATGGCGGTTCTGGCAGCCGCGATGGCGGTTCTGGCTGCCGCGATGGCGATTCTGGCAGCCGCGATGGCGGTTCTGGCAGCCGCGTTGGCGGTTTAGACGGCCGCGATGACGGTTCTGGCGGCTGCGATGGCGGTTTTAGCGGCTGCGATGGCCGTTTTGGCGGCTGCGATGGCGGTTTGGCAGCTGCGATGGCGGTTTTGGCAGCTGCGATGGCGGTTTTGGCGGCTGCGATGGCGGTTTTGGCGACTGCGATGGCGGTTTTGGCGGCTGCCATTGCGGTTCTGGCGGCTGCGATGGCGGTTCTGGCGGCTGCGATGGCGGTTCTGGCGGCTGCGATGGCGGTTCTGGCGGCTGCGATGGCGGTTTTGGCAGCTGCGAGGGCAGTTTTGGCAGCTGCGAGGGCAGTTTTGGCAGCTGCGATGGCAGTTTTGGCAGCTGCGACGGCGGTTTTGGCGGCTGTGATGACGTTTTGGCAACTGCGATGGCGGTTTTGGCGGCTGCGACGGTGGATCTAGCAGCCGCGATGGCGGTTCTGTCAGCCGCGATGGCGGTTCTGGCAGCCGCGATGGCAATTTTGGCAGCCGCGATGGCGGTTCTGGCAGCCGCGTTGGCGGTTTTGACGGCCGCGATGGCGGTTCTGGCGGTTTGGGCGGCCACGATGACAGTTTTGACGACCACGATGGCGGTTTTGGTGACTGCGACGGCGGATCTAGCAGCCGCGACGGCGGATCTAGCAGCCGCGACGGCGGACCTAGCAGCCGCGATGGCGGTTCTGGCAGCCGCGATGGCGATTCTGGCAGCCGGGAAGGCGGTTCTGGCAGCTGCGTTGGCGGTTTTGACGGCCGCGATGGCGGTTCTGGCGGCCACGATGGCGGTTCTGGCGGCCGCGAAGGCGGTTCTGGCAGCCGCGATGTCGGTTCTGGCGGCCGCGATGGCGATCTGGCGGTCGCGATGGCGGTCTGGCGGTCGCGATGTCGGTCTGGCGGTCGCGATGACGGCTTGACGACCGCGATGGCAGTTTGGCGGCCGCGATAGCAGTTTGGCAGCCGCGATGGCGGTTCTGGTGGCCGCGATGGCGGTTCTGGTGGCCGCGATGGCGTTTCTGGTGGCCGCGATGGCGGTTCTGACGGCCGCGATGGCGGTTCTGGTGGCCGCCATGTTGGTTCTGGCGGCCGCCATGTTGGTTCTGGTGGCGTCGATGGCGGTTCTGGTGGCCGCGATGGCGGTTCTGGTGGCCGAGGGTTCACTGGCGTTCTCGGCGGTGATGCGGGTGGCCGCAGCGCATATGTTGAGGGTCTCTGCAGTTGTCCATCTTCCAGTTTTCATTGCTGGGGGTTGGCCAAGCAAATGTCAATGGTCTTACAAACGGTATTGATTTCATTTTGGAAACTAGGCATGAGGTGTTAATGTTAAGCATGACATGGCTAGCAAGCTTGGTTTGTTCTTCTTTTGTTGAGTTTTATGAGTATTTTGAAGTAAGGGGAGATTGACATAGTGAAGTGCAAAATACATGGAATCTGCATAAGTTTAGAAAACCCACTTAAGTATGAGGAGGTCTATCATGACTTGCCAAATATAGCAGCAGTTTTTCTGGTTAAACTTGATATGTGGATTTTGCCTGGTAACAGGCCTCCATCATTTAGTTATTGGGAAAACCTTGACCTAATAAATTTCATCAGTGACTGCTGTGTTGGTCAGGTAGTTGTTGTGATGGGGGATTTTAACTTGGCCTGAGTGAAGTGGGCGACAAGTCAGTGCAGGGGGAGAATATTGGCTTGAATGATGAAAAACATTTTGATTGCTTTGCAGCTTGTGGTTTGCATCAGTGCTTGAGGGATTCAACTTTTATCTTGGCTGGCAATAATGTGAATTTATTTTTGGCTAGCAAGCTGGATCATGTTGGGGATGTTTAGGTTTCAACTCTTCTTCAAGGGTGTTCCCAGTTGCCTGTCAATTGTTATTGTTTGTTCTCTAATGTTTGGGAGCCAGATGGTGAATGAAAGCTTTGAAGTATTTATGACACTGGGGTAACAACAGTGCCATTTATAAAGCATTGTTCAGAATAGATTTGCCTCATGAATTTATCAACCTTGTCATTCATGAGGCATTTAGTGTGTTTCTTGCTTACATGTGCCTCTTGCTGGTGAGTCTCTCAGGATACCATGGTCAGTAAGCCCCCCCCCCACACACACAGGTTGAATGGGTACAAGATTTCATAAAAGAAGTTTGACAGAAGATACCAAAATACTGTGGAGTCACTAGCCACCATTCTTGATCTCGACTGTCAATCTTAAAATCATATTTCATTCAGCTCATCTCAGTGTGAGGAAAACCTCATGCAACAGTGTTGTGACTCTCCTGAGTTCTTCATGCTTACATATGAAAGAAGGGTTGTCTCATTGTCGAACCACATTGAGACCCAGATGGACAGCTGGTTTATAATCTGTTACAGATGGTAGAGCTCCTGTTGTCTGCCTTCTCTGATGTATATAGAGTTGATATTCCTCCCAATCCTGCTAGTTGATTGAGTTTGCCATAACCTCTAGAGATATCACCGATGTTCTGGTTTAGCTTTATGTTAATTCAGCAATAAGCCAAGATGGACATCACCCAAAGTTACCAAGGGAAGGGAGTGTGTCGTACAACTGACACAGCCTCTATTTATTATCTTCAATGGTTCTCTGCAGAGTGGATTGCTCCCCCAGGCACGGAAACCTTCATTAGCTTTTACAATTTTTAAAAGAAAGTCTAGATATAATCCCTTTAACTACTTAACTATCATTCTGTTAGCCTTGCTTCTGTTTGTTGCCTGTCAATGGAGAGGATTGTTGCTGTTGAGCAGGGGGGACTATTTAGAGTCCTACAAACTTTTTTTTCAGACAGCTTGGGAATATGAAGGCTAGATCAACAGAGGATCAGATGTTGCTGGTTTACTCAGAGGCTGTCAAGTCAGTTAATGAGTTTTGTCCTGAGTGCAGGGAAGTTGCGCAATAAGCTGCATGTCTCAGCAATGATTTTCTTAGATTAACTGTGAACAGAGGTCTGGATTTTATGGTGACACTCTGAGTTGCATGTGAAGCCCATTCTTGACTACTGTTCTTGAGTGTGGAATTTTGGGTATATTCAGGATGTGAATATGCATGAATCAGTTCATAGGAGGTTCATAAGAGATGGAGTACACTACTAAACACTCTGTGTACCAAGGGTTTATACCAGTGTATTCAATTGCCCAACTACAATGTGACCGCATACATTTTATTCCATCAGTTATTGTTTTGTATTTTCATGTTTTTCACCTACAGTACTTTAGATTGATGATATTGTTCACCATAAATTAAGGTCAAGATTTATACAAATATATATGAACAAGTAACTAATTTTTTATTAATTGTGCAAAACCTATTAGATAAAAAAGTGAATAATTCTGTTCTCAATAGTCAATAATGTCATTTGGAGGCGCAAGCTTACATTGCATCAAATATTCCTTCTTGAATGTTTGCATGCACTGCAAGTAGATTAAGAGGTTAGAACCAAATGGATTATAAATAATTTCATTTTAATCAAGACAGAATTCAAGCAATTGTTGACAGTATTTTGCCAGCTCCTTATTAATGATTGTGACAGTGGATCATCTATTTAGTAAACTGAAGCATTGTGACAACAGAATATGTAAATAAATCAAACAAATGATAAATCATAAGTTTTCCATTCTGATGCCAGCCATCCTGCCAAACTTTCCAAAATTGGTTTTGATAGAAAAATTTAAGGTTAACAATTTCCCACAAATATCAGGGACATCAAGAGTTTAAACTACCTAAAGATTAATTTTTCTGACCTAGTTATTCACATGATTTCAGTTAAAATAACAAAATTTATTCAATAACCATGATTGTTATAGCAATGTAGTTTTATATCATGGAGTAGTCAATTCATAGAGCATAGTAATAAATGAACAAACAAAAAAGTTTATTCATACACAGATGGTATGTTATTCTTTTTAACAATCAATTTATACACAGTAAATCTAAGATACGTGAAACTAATAAGATAAGAATCTGTAACTGAGCAATTGGAGCAGTGTGCGAGCGGTGGGAGGCATTTCACTTTCCTAGCTGAACATAGAAACAAGACTCCTGTCCAAGACATGTCACAATGAGAAAGCTGCCAGGGTTAAGTTTTAATGTGCACTATAGATAAGCACTGTATTCCGTCGACATAAGGTGTTCTATTCTGACATTTGGATGTTTTATATAACATTTAATTAGAGTGGGAATTGCTAATTCAGCTATACGCCTAATTCATTGAGTAGTAAAGAATGCCACGGTATGGTTGGGTCTATGTGAGACAGAGAGTCACTGACAAAACAAAAACATGAAAGAGAGAAAAATCATAATTATAATATACAAAACAAAAAAGTTTCCTTGTGCATGCCCAGTGTTATTCTTGTGGAACAATAAGCTCTAAGGAACCTGTCATGACGGAAGGGGCTATCATGGTAGGTTTGAGGTCCACAGCAAGTGTGCGTTATATCCTGATGAAATAAGATGCTTCTATTTGACATTGATATCGTTTGCATAGTAATTAGTATGAATTCTTTATTCAGACCCACAGCCTAATCAATTGAATAGCAAAGAATGCAACGGTATGGGTGGATCTATGTGAGTTAGAGAACCACTGGCATACTAAATATTAAAAAAAAATGTATTTATTCACCAACCAGTGTGGTATTTTAGTGGCACGGTCCAGGACACCCCTTATGCACAAAGAAACATATCTACATTACGTATAAAACAATTGTCCTCAAAAGCACAGATAATTCATTTTAGGGCCAGAACAATGCAAAGTCGAGTCAATAGGGACAGGGCTTGCTGAGGTGAAATTGCAAGATTCTGCAACAGTGCAGCCATGCTTGAATTGGCAGCTTCTATTTGTAAATAGACAAATAGCAAGAGAGATCAGAGAAACATGGTATGTGAGATTATGTTAGTGTTTTGTTGACAAGGTGGTAGTGTTGATGCTCTGATCAAGCTAGAAAATATAATTTTATGTTACCAGTTTTGTGTTAATTGTCATCAATGGTTCAACTCTGCCTGCCCTTGTCTGCAAGCAAGCAATAGAGTGGCACATTTCTGCTTGAAAAAAGATACGGTTGTGCAATCCTGAATGTCAGGTGGTAGCTTGTTGAAGCTCTTTGGACCTGAAAGAGCAAAAGCTTTGGCCCCAATCTCTGTTCTGAACTCTGTGTCAATTTTATTTTCATTCAGTGTTGATTGTTGATGGGCCGCTTTTTGAGTTGTCAATACAGGACGTTTGGAACAGGAGAGCTTGTTCTGAATTTTAAAAACTTGTACTGCTTGGCTCAGTTCTAGTCGTTCTTGGATGTTCAGCCACCCAAGTTTCTTTAGAATTGGTGTCACATGATCGCTCTTACTAAAGTTCTCATCATGAGCTACTTTTGCGGTGAAGTTTATGCTGCGTTGAATGTCTGAGAGTAATGTCTTCCTGCACTTACCCCATATGGTGGGGCAGTAGTTTAAATGTGAAAAAATCAGAGCATTGACTACAAGAAGTCTAGACTTGAAGTCAAGTTGTTTCTTTGTTGGACTGAGAAACAGGAGTGTACCATTCAGTATGGAGCAGGGCTCATCAACATGATGTCCAAAGGTTATATTGGGATCAAGCCTCACTCTCAGACTTTTGACTTTATTGTCAAGAGGGATTTTTGAAACCATAGTCAACAGCAAAATTTCCAAGAACTCTCTGTGTGTTTGCTTTGGATCCCAGGATAATGCACTGTGTCCTGGAGTTGAGATGATATTCTTGAATCTTCACAATTTGCACCAAGAATACATATGTAGCCGCAGAGGCTGGAATTGGGTCCCCTTGAGTAATGTGTATACCTGCCCTGCAGGCCAAACAAACATGGCCCAAGTTAAGTTAGTTAGGGTAGGAGAAGTTTCAATTATATGCTTGTAATGTAGCCAGCAAACATTTCCAGCTGCATGCAACACAACATGTTGGCACAAAGTAGGAACAACATGGAATCAAACATCATCAGGGTAGGCACCAAGATCCAAGTTTCAATTTTGTAGCAACTCTGATTTGGTAAACACTAACATGCAAACAAAAATGTTCAGTAGGACTACTTTTCAAAAGGTAAAAAACACTGAAAATACATACTTTCATATTTTTATGTTCAGTTTGTTTAGCAGGATGCTAGACATGTTTTTTTTAATAAATTAGCTCTAAAACTTAGTGATGAAGTTCAAGAGAAAATCAGAAGTCACATGATTTTTATGAGTTTGTTGTATGCAAATTTCAGAGATTTATAGATCTTGAGAATTAATTCCAGTCTACAACATGAATTATATTTTAATCCTAGCATGTTTTGAAATAACATACATGTTGGCTGCAATATACTAAGTGCGTTTTAGTTGCAATAGCCAATATTGGCTGTTTCTTGACAACACAGCAATTGCATAATCCCAAAAGCAATTTGTTCAGTGTCTTTAGAACAACAAATTCACAGCCTTAATCTTCAGTGGATTAGATTCAAATGCATGCAATGAAGATATTTCTAACCACAACACGATGTAATTAAAGCCTAATTGTAACAGCCCAATACATGAGTATGCTAGCACAATTTGGTCTCCTAGAGCTATTGGCAATATGTCTTAATTACATAGATGATAGTTCAATACAAATGGCAATATTCACAACGTTGTGTATTTGTACAGATATGAAGCTACCAGTGTTGGAGTCCATGCCAATCTAAAGGAAATCACTGCCCCATTGCATTGGCTTACCAAGATCTATGATGCGTTGTTTGGATCATTCATCAACCTAACACGATGTTCCGATTAACAAAATCGGATAATAGTAGCAAGTAGGCAATTAAATATCAGGTGTATTGGACAACACTCTAAACATGAAACAGCAGTAGATACTTAGTGTTCAAAAATTAAAACCTCACGGCTCATGACGTACAGCAGTCAACCATTTTGGGCCTGATGGATAAAGAACGAGTTAACACAATCATTCAACGGCCTAAAACACATGCTTCTTCGATATACAGCACTAATTACTTCACATTTAACTGTAAGTTTTCCAGTTCACACGAATGAATTTGGCTCTAACTTCAACACAAATACGACAAAGGCAAAAAGATACGAGTGGCACATGTTCATAAGAAATGCCTGCCGTTTGAATAAAGGAGTGCGGTGGTCAAGTTTGGTTAGCCTCAGGGAACGCTGATCCAAGGTTAGATCAACAAAAAATGTGTTTTGTCCTGAGCGCGGATGCCTCGATCTAAGAACATAAATTAAATTAGAACTTGCACAAACGATCAAGCTGATTAAAAAAAGTTTCTGACACATTAGATGACAACTATAACGAAACACCCATGCATTACAATTATAATAGAACTAGCGAGTAAACAAAGCAGGCAAAATGTTGGCATACGATGGTGGCTGCTACCCAGCTGCCTGTCTTGCTGCCCTTGCCACTGGCTCGCGCCTCCAGCACAAAAAATAGCATCTACCACGATCTGTATTCACACCGGAATGACGACACAAGGAGCACGGCTACAACTTCACTGCAAATATATGGGATGGTATTGTGGAATGGACAAACCTTTAGATCTCTCCTAGTATAATTCGTTGGTAGTGTGATGCACCAAGCTGTAGTAGAGACTGATGTACTTGGCGTCCCCAGACATGTGAAAAAATCGTAGAAAAACTCGCACAGACTCGAAAGGGCCCCTCCCCACGCCTTACTCCTAACTCTTTCTTAGCTGTATCGCTTAACATATACACTAGCTACACTCAAAATTCGTCTCATCTAGTGTGCAGATTCTTTATATCTTTCTGGTATATTTTTTACATTTTTATTTTTTCTTCTATGGATTTTATGACATCATTTGTTACGAGCGGTAAGACTCCGCCCACGTCTGTGTGTTTGGCCAATCCCCGCTTTTCGCTTCCCCGATCAATTATCGCCAAGTATTTTTATAAAGTTTTTGCTTCTGAATCAATTGCTAGCCCTAATTATAGAGATTTTGTAATCACAAATAGGATGTTTCATTGTTTTTAGTGCTTCTGCGATTCAAAATGTTGTTTACAAACGTGGGTAAATATTTAGTGACCTTTACAAAAAATATGTCGTTTTTTTATCTTTCACTAATCTCTGTTGAATGGATATCATTTTTGCTCTCTACGCGCGTTCTATATCCAAACATATGTTCATTCAAGTCACATTCATCATTGTGAAATCATAACATATCAACAATTATTAATATATCAGAAGAAACTGGCAGATCACAAATGACCATCCTTGCAATTTTTATACGCACTAGCTGTAGCCACATTTTTTATAACATTGGATTTGTATCAGTTCACTGACAGCTGTATGCGTACTTCAAAGATTGTACAAAATGTGCATTGTATTTATGAGGAATAAAAATGAAAACAAATATTGAATTTTTGCTCTTGTTCAAAAAATATATTTTACCTTGTATAAATAAAACACTCAACTGGCTAAAAGAATTTGTGAATGTTTACGTCCCTGTCAGCTAACTAGTTCCAACAAGTAAAAAAGGATTACGGAAATCTACCTGATATTATCAGTTGAAATGCTAATCAAATACTTCATTTTCATATTTTTGTAGGTATTAAACCCTTTTCGTCTTCTTTATTTGGATAAAGATTGAATTTATTCGAGTGCGTAGTAATACTGTACCGTCACATTTCTCTCCCCAACCTTTCAGATCCAACCGAGGAGCACCAGTCTCCCACATGTTGCCATCAGAAGTGTATACGTCGTCCTTGCTTCCGATTATATTGCCACTATGATTGCCTAACGTTTTGCAACGGCCCACGCGCCCCGGCGCAAGTTACAATATATCAAAATGGCGTAAGTACATATTCGATCACCTAATATTACGTATAACCAACAGCCTACCATGATCTATCACGTGATTAGTGCATGGCGCAATCGGGTCCGAGTTGTGTGACTACATCATAGCTGAGAAAATGGCTCTCGTGCTGCCTAAGGGGCTAGCGCGACCTCATGTCGCCCCAAACAATACGAAAGCTTTGCCAACTCATATCCATTATGAATGCATCAAACTTGTTAGCACATTATTGCTTTGTATTTTTATCAGTGCTTGCTGCATAAATCAGTCCTTGTCAGTTTGATGTGATGGCTAATGCTTAGTTGCAACATGACGTGATTTGAATCATCTGACCATCTCATTTCCTCAGACACGTCGAGCAAAAGCAATTAAAAGATTCTGCGCGCAATGTAAGTGGTCTGCCTTTGAATGGATTTTTTAACCACTATTAGAATGTTTCATTTAGGCTATTTGCAGAAAACCCTGATCTCAAGCAAAAATGTAAACATCAGGCTAGTATTCCTAATGAATTGTGTAAACTGTTATCTGACAAAATTTTAATTTTCTACATTGTTCAGCTGCACATTGTCAACTGCAATTAATGCATCAGGTGCTGCAACTATCATCTTTTGAGCCACCTCAATTAGTTGATTAGGATGAAAATAATAGCCAAGGTACTGTTGTATTAATCAATAGAGAAAAATAAAATTAGCTAATTAGCCAGCAATCATATATGTGGCAATGTAATTTTTTTTGTGATGCATCTATTTACAGCCTCTTCATCCCAGTCTACATAATTTGACTGACTGTGCATGCAACTTATGGATGCACATAGTGAATCTTGAGAGATGCAGCGCAGGGAAAGACCGCTTTACAAGATATTGCACTCGAAAAGAAGATGGCTCATGATCAAATCATGGGACTAATTATTATGCTGCAATTTGATGCACACGTCTCTTTCTGAAGTGCATAAATATTAAACAACACTTATTTCCTAGACCACTTTGCAACAATGCAATTAAGAACTAGTACAACTGCCTTGGCATCCCTGTTAGCTCTCTCCCCAGTTGCTTCACCTCTTCTCTATTCTCTCTATAGTTGTCATATGCCACAACCAACCTTGCTTCTAACTACTCCTCAAAGGCTCTTCTCTTCTGCGCCACTGCCAGTTCAACCTCGCTGTTTTACCACTTGCAGTCCTCCCTTCTAAACAACTCACCATATGCTACAGGCCAAACTTGTTTTTGCCTAATTTAACAAAGCATCTTCAAACCTTCCCAATTATTCCTCTTCATTACTCTGGCCTTGCCCTCTTGCACATATTTCTCCCTCAATACCTGCTGGAACCCCTTGGCACTGCTTGCTACCACATTCAGTTCACTTGTTTTCACTTCCTCTATTCCACCGATTCTGAAAAGAATGGTTGATGCTGTCAATTTTATTGGTAACAATTTTCCATCAACAATTATCTTGTATCAATATTACAGTCAATTTTTACCGCTCAGATTGAATTTTGTGATACAGGCGACAATTTACAACAATTTGGTTGCAATCAGTCATATTGGAGGCAGTCAGCGGTGTACTTGGTATTAAATTGTGGTATTGGCCGCAAACATGCTAGAAGCAATCCACATTATGTTCTACAGGCTTACAAATCACCTAAGTTTTCAAAATCTCGTCGCCTTATGCTGAACTTGTGAGATTGAATTGATTACACTGCTTGATCACTAGCATTACTTGGAATGAGCTCATCATTGTGACTACTCAAATTTCATGTTCATCAACCATAATGTGCAAATGAACTTGGAAAAGCCAAAGATCAGACATGCTCAATTGACAATTCATGATGAATGAATCAAATAATTATGTATGTGTTAAAAGGTTTTAATATATCATTTATATGTAATGTAAGATGCATGTTTGAGTTCAATATATTGCACTAATTGGCCTAGCACATTCAAGTTTTATATTTTCTGTTCTGCAGCAGGTGAGAGATACGTTTGCTCCTAGTTTTGGTGTTGCTGTTTTTGACATGACTTGAGCAACTTGTTGGTGAACGCACGACGATTCTCGGTGAACTAAGAAAACTAACATATAGCTGAATTGTCGCTGTGTGCAAGCGTTTGTCTAAATTTGTTTCATATATGATCTGATAAGGAATATTGTACAAACCTTGAAAAGAGTAATAAAATTGTCAATGTCATCTAGCATTTACATCAATCAACTTTCTACTATAAATGATCACAAAACACACTAGATATTTGCTGTTATACATGTTTCAGAAGAAGCCTAGGTGAATGCATCATCTTGACAAATACCTACATCATGTCTGGTGTTCACGATATACTTTGAATGCGTTTCAGACAAGAATTTAGCAGTGTGGTCAGATAAATGTAAGCAATTAGCCAGACTCAGGCAAGGTAATTATTTTTGTATTATATCAATGTTTCATCATGATTCTATTACTACTATAGGGCGGAATTATGTCAACTGTTTCCTTGCATATGGTTTTGACAGTTCGAATAATATCAACTGATTGAGATGGAATGTAGCACATTATTAGCTTGATGGTGACAACATAATTCAAATAGGTCTTTTTCAATTTTGCATCACACAGACTAGACCAGCTGTTGTGAAGAGAAGGGAAGGTAAAAGAATTGCTGTGCAGTTGTATTATGTGCGCGTACAAGATCCGCAACCGTATGTGTGAGCAACATTATAAGTGAGACAAGGATACCATACTGTTTGTGTATAAACACCAATTTTCATTTTATTTATTCTCTTATGGCAAGTTGACCACAAGCTGTTGACAACTAGCTAAGTGTTGATCTGAGTTGGCACAGTTTTTGTTGCAAACTCATCAGACACAGTGTTAGTACAAGATAGGATCTCTGTTAATGGTAATTTTTTGTCTCCCATTTACACGGGGCACGGCTGTTATGCGAGAGGACAATGTTTCACTACGGACAGCTTTTGATTGGCAATCTGTTCTAAACTCGACAACCAATTGGAAGTTGTCACATGCTGAATGGATCTAGCAAATGGACTATTATTTGTACACTGAAGCCCCTATATAGCCCCATTAACAATGTCTAACACCGACTTCCACTTGACGCTACTCTCCTCCTCTCTCTAAGGTCTGTAAGCACTCACCCATACCCATCTTTCTTTACCTATTTTGCTCCCACATGAATCTAGAGGACACCTTCTTCCCACACTTTCTTGTGCTTGCATTCATAGGGACAAAGCAAAACCCTCAACCATACAAATAGATAAGTTATAGTGAAGTGGGTATGAAACCTGAAAATAGTCATGCCCTTGACTTTTTGAATATTAAATTATGCTGATATTTTCACTGTGGCTACTGCACATGATTTTAATGAAGAACTGCTTATTTGCATGTCTTGTACTCAAAAGTGCTGTTTTTAATATCTTATTTTGCACATGAAATACTATCATTACTGTATCACTATATGTTGAAGTTAGTGATTCAATAACATTTGGTGTTTAGTCACAAGGCATCACTCTTTGATCAACAAGCTGGTAGGGGCTCAACAACAATGCAAATTTATGTTGAACTGAAACCAGAATTGTCAATCTCTCCAGTTTATTTGAATACTCTGTATATCTATTCTCTACCAAAACTTGTCTGTTGTGTTTTAGTTGGAATGTGTATGGTCATATTGACTTGAATATCATCGTGATACAGAATTGATTTACTTTCGTTTTGTGGCTATCCATGATATTTCAATATTAATCCTTGAAATGTTCCTGAGTTGTTTTCACAAATTTTGAGGCATTTGTTATTTCTGTCTCATAATCAGGAATTCAATTGCTGATTTTCACTAGAGTAACTTTTGGTATGTAGCTATCAAATTTGCAACCATAGCATACTAGCTTGGTGGTCAAGCGGGTAGCGTGTTGAGCTCTCCTTGCAACGGACTTCAATCGAGAGCTGGAGGTTGTAAGTTTGTGCCTACCTGACCCCGAGTGAGACGTTCTGGCTGGTCTCTTAAATGGGTCAAATGGCAGCCCATAAATGTAGTTTGTATAAAAAGGCTATCAGTTGGCAACTATGCTGCAACCCGCTATATAACACAAAAATATTTACTTATCAAATCACTTGAATTTGGCTTTGACAATTCCAACTAGGTTTGACAATATATTTCAGAATGTGGTTTTAAGCCTTACAATATTTGAATTTAAATCAAACCCCACAGTCTTTCTTGCTATGAATTATTCCCATACATCTTCTTTGACAACGCAGCAAAGTTCTGGTAGAGAAGGACCTTTGAATCTTCAAGTTGCCAATGCAGTGAGACATTTGTTTTCCTTTTCCCTTACTGGTTGCTAAATGCTGTATAGTTGTCTTTTAAATAATTGATGGATACCTGGGAACTATGGTATCTATAATTAGCTACTTGGGTACTGAGAAATTTGGCAGCTTTCTTATGCACAAATAATACTTAGCTACCAAAAAAGACAGCTGAAAAGCTTCATCAAATTGTTACAAGCTACTCCATCCTAACTTTCAGTCTCTAATTATGTGTTGTCCAAACTGATGTCCTCTGTTTGTGCAGGTCCTTCCTACTACCATCTGTGGCCAGCCCACCAAGCCCCATCTCATCGCTACAACCATCAACACTCCTGTTAGCTCAACTTGACCTAGTTGTCAGCACAGCAACCTCAGGCCATGGCTCTTTGCGGTCTAACTCTGTCCAGGGCAGAGTCACTCAGCGACCTTGACTTGCTTGCCAATTCCGAGCTGGACTTGACATCCTGGCTGTTCCAGGATGACTTGTATCAGCAGGATTTTGGCAGGGGGGCCAAGGACATGCATTCCATCTCTTCTGCAGTGGCAAATCATGCCTCTCCTCCATTCATCATATCACAGGGTGAGTTTTTGATGTAGTTTGACATTGAATTTTATAATTCTGTAACCAGTGAAGCCACCCAGTTTTTTACTTGTGATACTGTAAACAGGATTTACAGATCTGGTTGAGTCACATGTATTCTTCATTCACATTTGTAGTTGGCTACTAGAAATGAAAAACTTAGCTACCAAGGTTTCTCATTTTTAGGATACATTTTCAAGTGGCACCAAATTATTACCCAACATTTTCAAGTGGTGCCAACATTTTCAGTCAGTGCCAAATTGTTAACTAACATTTTCAAATGGTGCCAAGTTATTAGCCAGCATTTTCAGTTGGTGCTAAATTATTACCCAACAATTTCTAGTGGTGCCCAATTCTTACCAAACATTTTCTTGTGGTGCCAAATTATTACCCAACATTCTCAATTTGTGCCAAATTATTACACAACATTTTGAAGTGGTGCCAAATTATTACTAAACATTTTCAAGCAGTGCCAAATTACTACCCAACATTTTTCAAATTTTGTCCAATTATTACCCAACATTTTCAAGTGGTGCCTAATTATTACCCAACATTTTCAAGTGATGCCCAATTATTACCCAACATTTCAAGTGGTGCCAAATTAATACCCAACATTTTCACTTGATGCCAAATCATTACCCATTATTTTCAATTTTCAAGCAGTGCCAAATTATTACCCCACTTCATTTGTAGATTGTTTAGTAAAAGTGATTAATTATGTTGAACTAAGTCATATAGCTAAAATGTACAAGTGTAATTAACATACATGTTTTTGTAAGAAATAGCAGAATACATGTCACTCCAACATAACATGGGTTGTAACTGAATTTATGCTTCAAAATTGTCTTTTTGTTTTGAATTATGTTGATTTTTCAACAAAAATTAGTCAATTAGCTACAAAAAGTTACAAATACAAACATTTGTCATATTAATATCGAATTATATTTAGCATTTGAAATCACTTCTTTTTCAGGCACACATTCATTGCAATTATCTAGATGATTACTGCATTGAATGAATAGCTTGCTCTGTGATTTAAATAGCCCACATAGATTGATATTTTTTCTTGAATGACTCTGTTATTATATAAAGTTCATTTAAGAAGGCTTGAATGGAAGGGGTGTTCAGATGTCATCTTGGTCAAATGTGTTGGAGCATTCCATGCATGCAAACAGTTTCAGGTTGAACATTTGCGCCTTCTCATTTGTTTTTAATTCCAAAGAAAGTCACATGTGGCCAAGGTTATGAGTGCCTCTTTGCATAATCCAGATGGCTCCAAGATGAATTCACTAAAAGGTTCCTTCTAAACCATGGTTAAACTCATTATCTTAGGTCTTGTAGATCTGTAATCAAAGGCATGGGCATTAATGATCAACATGAATATGGTTTTTGCTCATGAAATGCTTCATCTTGTTAGGTCTGATGTTGCTGGCCTGCTTGGCTGATTGAACCATTCTAACAGGAATTGTGTGATCGTAACAGATGAAAATTTGAGGAATTGTGTGATCACATCAGATGAAAATTTAAGGAATTGTGTGATCATATAAGATGGAAATTTAAGGAATTGTGTGATCATATCTGATGGAAATTTAAAGAATTGTGTGATCATATCTGATGGAAATTTAAGGAATTGTGTGATTGTATAAGATGGAAATTTAAGGAATTGTGTGATCATATCTGATGGAAATTTAAGGAATTGTCTGTCTCAGATGGAAATTTAAGGAATTGTGATCATATCTGATGGAAATTTAAGGAATTGTGTGGTCATATCTGATTGAATTTTAAGGAATTGTGTGATCATATCTGATGGAAATTTGAGGAATTGTGTGATCACATCAGACGGATTTGATTTGATAACCGAATTTTGGGAGGTAGCTGTATTGTAACAGCTCTAGCTATTCACTCAATGCAATAGAATGAACTTAATGAAGGGGCACCTGAAGAAGAAGAAAATCCGTTTATATGACGCTGGTTAATGTTTGTTCTCTTGACTTTTTTCTAATAATATGCGCTACTGAATTCTTGACAAGGGGGAAAATTAACCAAACATTTTGGGCCACAAATGGGTAGCAAGGGCAGTCCATAGTTGTGTTTTGAGAAGGTAACTATTAATTTTGCAGTTAATGACCTCAATGTATAACTTTTTGACTACCCTGACTTAATTTGAGACCTGCATTTTGGGTTGATTTGATGTAAGTGGCGATTTTTCACAAATCGCATTTGCACAATTCAATTAATGTTGTACAGATTGCATATGTATAACAAGATTATTATTGTTAATATAGCTAACATTCAGATTGAATCGATTGTTTAGGTTTATCACTGAAGGAATATAAAAGATGCATACACGGCCGCATCCCCCAGAAAAGGGGGTGACCGACGGCAAGGCGCACCTCACACCCTCATACGCTCACACGCACACAACTTGGCTCTTTTGCGCTAAAGGGTCCTGCCGGTAACCCCGCAACACACACTCTAGGTCACGAATGTAGTCCGAGGATCGGTTGACAGCAGCAGGGCCCGACAGTTTTCATTGGTTTACCCCCGCCGCGTCATAATGGCCGCCCTCCCCCCCCTACCTACGACCATACCAACAACGGGATGCCAAGGGCCGTTAAGCACATCAGAGCAACGTCAAAATCAACCATTCTCCACTCACGCCTGTTCATTGCACGCTCTCCTGCTACTTTCACATTCATGTCTCTCCTTCCTAACGCCTGCTTCACACCATCCATCCAAACTTCGGTCTACCTCTAGGCCTGCGACCACTCGCCTCCGCATTCATCACCCTTTTCACCTATCTCCCTTCATGTGACCAAACCAACTCAGAACACGCAAAGCCACTCTGTTCTTCAACTTCTTCACCATCCCTGTTCTGATTCGAACCACGTCGATGGTTATCCAATTAGTGTATGTGATTAATTGAATATTTAAATTCATGCTTGAATTGTTTACGTATGCAGGTTAATACATTTTTGAGCTGAAATTGATAGCAGTAAATAACATTTTGCATTACCAGTAGTAGTGACGTGTATCATATTGATGCTCTATGGAGATTTCAAGTATTTTTAATTTTGCGAGCTGAAATTGTTGACAAAAATAACATTGTTAATTTTTTCTAATAGGTTAATATAACTTTCAGGCATATGCATCTTGAATACTATTCTGGTAGTGTCGGCCTTCAGCTAGACGCAACTTTAAAATACTACCCAGGAATTATCAGCCTTCAGGTATTGCTTTGTAACTTGAATACTATTCTGAAAATATTGGCCTTCAGATACATGTAACTTTAATACTATATTGAAAGTGTTGGCCTTTTCACTGTATACTGTCAAACAAAATATTGGTATTGTTGGTACATAACTACTTTGAATAACCGGCCGAAAGTACGATGGACAATCAATTGTAATCGCAAGACAATATACTGCCCTGGCAGCTAGCAGACCGGATTGGCATTTGTATTTTTGATGCATTTTTTGTGATGGAGTCAATGAAGTGAAGTAGCTTTAGATGTGCAGTAACTGCTCAAATTGAATATTTTTGCATGGATCTACAATTTTTTTACTGATGTTGATTTTTCTTTTATACTTGAGTGTTCTGCTAGTCCAAGGTACAGGTACAAATGTTGTTACCAGAACATCTCTAAGTTCAGTGTTAAGGAGAAAAATCAAGTTGCTAAATCTTTTATCAATTACCAAAAATTATGCAATTCAATATTTGAAGACCTACCTTCAAGATTAGATTAGTTTGATGGGTGGATATCAAGAGGCCAACTGATGAGATACTCATGTATGGTACTTTTTCAAGTGTGCGTGTAAATGCTGCCTATTGGCATTAGCTGTGAGATACATTTTTGTGGACATAGGCTAAAAATAAAACTTGTATTTGATTTTTCTTCAGATTTTCCTGACTGGATGGAAGCCAGTACTGACATCAACTGGGACCAACCTTTGAACTTGGAAGAATGCTTGAACGACGACCTAAAGCAGCAAATACAGCAGCAGCAACAAACATCCTATGATGAACTAACAACAAAATTCACTCCAAATCTCTTTGTGCATCCCAGTCCACCTCAGCAGGTTACACCTCCTCAGCAGCAACCTGAGTATCAGAGAGTTTTCGTTCAGAAAAATGACATCGACGATGTCTCATACTCGGATGATGATCCGTCATCTCCAGAGGGATTTGAGGACAGTTCCACTTCATCTAACGTCCCTCAGGAGAGTTTCAGTATTAGTAATGAAAAGCCATTCCAACTATGTGCAAGTCCACTCATTATTTCCGTTCCGCTGACAGACGTGTTTGCAGGCCAGAAAGCACCTGCATTTAAAACCATCAACATCACAGGCATTGAGCACATAAATGTTGCCCAGAAGCCAGTCTTCTGCTCCACCCCTATTCAATCCGTCGCTTCTTCTCTTCCTCCCAACGAACGAAGGGAACCTCAAAAGATCGTCATTAATTTGAGACGCGTCACCCTTCCAGTGGTAAACAGCAGCGCTCCTGATGTAGAAGTTCTCGCATCAGTTCAACCTCTACTACTAAGTGGCCCCACTCTCAAAGAGGCCCTGACTATGGACGATGCCGACGACTTCATCCATGACATGGTAAGCATGCAGACCGTGGTGCCGGTCCAACCTGCTGAGGCTAGCCATCAGGAGGATTCTATTCTTGGGTTTTCAGAAGACTTTGAGGACAGTGGCTTTGGCAGTCCCTCTGAACTGCTACTGCACTCGCCCTCTTCGAGCAGCAATCTTGGCAGCGCCTGTGGCAGCGTCCACAGTCCTGAGCCATTTGACTGTCTCAGCAGCCAAGATGATGATATAGAAGACGATCTGCTGAACCACAACAACGATTCATCTTCTTTCGCTGGTCGCGGAGAGTCTTCACGTTATGCTCCCTACAAAAGCTTGGAAAAGAAAATGCGCAAGAAAGAGCAGAATAAACGCGCCGCTCTTCGCTACCGTCAGAAGAAGAAAGAAGAGGAAGAGGTTGTGCTAAGCACATTGCAGGCAGAGGAGGAGAAGCGAAGACAGTTGAACGAGAAGTACAATGCCCTGCAAATGGAAGTGAAGCTCATGAAGAAATTGATGAGGGAGATGCTCGTTACGAAGGGCACACTGAAAACGTAAAATGATTAATTTGAGTTACTTTTTTTCAATGACGTTGGCTGCAGCTGCACTTTTTTGTTGTAATATGAAACGTACACTGCTATGTTGTTGAGAAGGAATGCAGGTCTTTGGCCCGTGTCGAACTACTTTCACACTCGTGGCTCACCATCTACTCACTGTATCTATTCATTCAACCTTAGTGAACGCCCTTACTGGTGTGATGCCTTGGCTGTGCCTCTGCATTAAGCACCAATTTGAGACTGTTCCCACTCACTCTTTTTGAAACTTCTTATTCTACGTCGTTGCTCTTGGTTTTCGCAAGGGGGCGTGACGCTGGCGTTCTAACCATTCGCATCATGATGGCACTTTTGCTGCCTGAACTCCCCTGGCGAACGTTGGCACGCCTGCGTGGCATTCCTGAATGGCGGGGGCCTGAGAATTTTTCCACTCTTGATATTTGCGCTCGAACAGTTGAGCAACCGCCATTGTAATACAGGGGGGCTTGACTTCACCGGAGCTCAAAGAAGTAATCTGCTACAGACAGTGCTTGCCATCTATGTTTTTGCTTTGTTGGTAGGGCTAAGTATTTTCACAAATTTTAACTAGAAATTGGAAGAAAGTTATAAGATTGTTTAGGAATCTTATGAAAGTGGAACAATTCTCAAGCACTTTCTACATGTCTGGATTTATACTTTCAATTCTTGAGGTTTTGGGTGTTATGTTGGAATATACAAGGACTTTCTTCTAGTAGTAATTTAGTGACTAATCTTTCTTGAGTCAGATGTTAGCGATTCATATACAGTTAAGTTTCAAAGTAATATCTAATTAGTAAGATCTTGGTTTTTGATTTTAATTAAATGTAGGAACGTACTGCGGGATAAGTTTGATTAACCATATTATGCAATTATATTGTCTTGTAGCCGGGACGCTAGAATCTTGCTACCGTATCCACCGCGTGTCGTAGAAGACGACTACAAGGGCGCCCCGTAGCCGGGAGTAGAATCGTGCTACCGTAACCCCTACGTGTCGTGAAAGGCGACTGAAAGAGCGGGGCGAAGGGGCTAGGAATCCCTTTCTCTGTAAAACCCTTCCTCAAAGGCGGCAAGACCAGCGGAGGGAGGAGAGGCGTGATATTGTTAGGGTCGCTGAATGTGCGTGACTGTAGTACGAATGCTGTAAAGAGGAGGGAGGTTGGTGCGATGTTTGTAAGGAGGAAGTTTGATGTCTTAGCGTTGAGTGAGACGAAATTTAAAGGTAAGGGAGAAAGTGAGTTGGGTGTGGTAAGTGGAAGAAAGTCTGGTGTGGAGGAAGGTTGGGGACGAGAAGGTGTGGTTTTGATATCGAGTGATCGGTTGGCTAGTAGCGTTACCGAGTGGTAGGAGGTGTCCTCAAGGTTGATGTGGGTGTAAGTTAAGTTAGGCGTTAAAATATGTTTATTTGTGAGTGCATATGGTCCAGGTAGCGAGGAGAGGGAGCAATTCTGGACTGACCTGAGTGAGAGTTTTGGAGGTCAATTCAATGTAGTAGTACTGGGTGACCTTAATGCGAGAGTTGGAGATGCAGTGGTGGAAAATGAGGTGAGAAGGTATGGCGTTCCCGGTAGAAATGACTGAGTGAGCCTGATGGGTCTATGTATGGAGCAGGAGTTGGTGGTCGGGAACAGTTTGTTCAAGAAGCGAGATGTCCACGCGTACACATGGGTAAGGATGACCTATGGTGGAGAGCGCGCTGATGGATTTTGTGCTGATATCGAGGAGAGTGATAGGGAGGCTGCTGGATGTGCGGGTGTTGAGAGGGGAGGATGGAGGAGTGTCTGACCATCTGCTGGTGGAAGGTAGATTGAGAAAGGAGCAGAGGTGGAAGGGCAACAAAAGAGTGGGAGGAGGAAGAGATGAAGTAAAAGTGAGTGAACTGAATGAGAGAAGCAGAGCTGAGGAATTTCAACAGGCGTTGAGAGAAGAATATGGCAACGTGAGACGACAGGACCTGAGTGTTGTGGAGGAAGAATGGGTGACGTTAAGAGATGCGTTGCTGAGATGTGCGAGGAATGTGTGTGGTGCGCGCCGTGTGGGTGGGTGCAGGAGAAAAGGTTGCTAGTGGTGGAACGAGGAGGTTAAACTGGCGGTGGCAGGGAAAAGAGGAGCGTTTGATGAGTGGTTGCGGGTGAAGTCGGTGGTGGCATACGAAGGCTATAAAGAAAGGAGAAACGAGGTGAAGCCGGTGGCGAGGAGAGCCAAAACGGACGCCAATGCCAGGTGGGACAGACTTGCGACAGAATTTTGAGAACAGGAAGATGTTCTGGAAAGAGGGTGAGAAAGGAGGGAGACACCGGAAAGGAGGAAGTGGTGAAAGATGAAAACGGCCAGTTGTTGTTGGAAAGTGGTGATGGATGGAGGAGGTGGGCCGAGTATTTTGATGACTTGTTGAATGTCTAGGATAAAGGAGAGGCTGACATTGTTGCTGTGGGTGGTGGTGCTCGGATGCCAGTTTTGGGAGAGAGACTTGTGGCGGACATTACCAAGGAAGAGGTGCAAGAGATAAGGAAAGCCGGGAAAGACCCTGGTTTAAATGGCGTTGTGACCGAGTGCCTGAAAAGGGGTGGAGTAACGATTGTCGAATGGTTAGTGAGGTTACTAGACTTGTGTTTTGTGACAGGCGTGGTACCAATTCAGTGGCGCAGTACCTGCATTGTTCCGCTGTATAAGGGCAAATGAAAAAAATGAATGCTGCAACTCGAGAGGTGTAAGTATATTAAGTGTGGTTGGTAAGTTGTTCGGGAGAGTGCTGATCAAAAGGAATAGACTGTACGGACTGCGCAATTGAAGAACTGGTGGTTTTATGAGTGTTATAGGATGCAGTAAATATATGAATAAATGCGCAGAGACTTATGCATTAAAACGCTATTAAACATATCAACTGAACAAGATTCAGATATTTTTCTTCAGACCCATCCATCCGTCTGTTTATATTTCTAGAAGCTCAATTCCTGGAAGATCCAAAGCAAGCTCACGTGTCTCTCAAGGCATCTAATATCGTTTCATTTAATTAAAACATTATTATTCGTTTATGGAGCGCATGACTGCTGTGCTAACATTCCTTCAAGTAGTTAATACTATGATTTAATATTTTGTCAGTGAATAATAAGTGTGAGTATAAAAGTGCCTATACATTCCTATCAATACTCCTTGTGTAGCTAGGTAGGCTTGAGACCACAAGCAAGAAACTTTTTCACTTTTCCCATCTCAATATTTCAGAAATTCCGTTCCATTTATAACTGAAAATAAAAATATCTATTAGCTAGATATTACTGGCCAATCCACATGGCAAATTAGCTACTAATTCTGTGGAAATATTTATGACAAGAGCTTACCTTGGACTCTTGAGACGTCCACAGAACACATATAAGAGATTTCATTATGTGCCTACCTCTATGGTGATAACTAGGACATCCCTAATGTGCCTACCTCTATGGTGATAACTAGGACATCCCTAATTCTCATCTTCAACAAATGACTCTAGTATCTCACACTAGGTTAATGAACCTAGAGCAGACCAATAAATACATTATAGCAGGTTTAGCTAAGGATTACGGAGTCACCAACGTTTCTCAGGCAAAGTGGATCAAACCACGGAACACCCGCATATCAAATCACTTTCCCAGGACGCTTTGGGGTGGATGGATGCTTATTCATTTTATAGATCATTAACACTTTATTTTAGTATTTTATCATTTCTTCTTGCTTGGGCTCTATTATTTTTCTCTGCCCTTTTTTCATGGTGATAAATTTTGAATTTTATCATTATTATTATATGTAT
>SDVV010001924.1:0-24230 GCA_016164225.1 Gammarus roeselii
GACTGACTATAAACGGAGATTCTTTTATTCTCGCTGTGTGCAGATTTGGAACCGGCTGCCCGCTGATGTGGTGCAGTGTGATTCACTTCGCAGCTTCAAGAGGGCCCTGGCGGAGGAATTGGGGGCAGTGTTGTATGAGTTTTGCTAGACTAAATTTGATGTGATGTTTTCTCTTTGTTTGTGTTGTCAACGGTTGTGTGCAGTTGTTGACTATCTTCATTGTTTTGTTTTCTTTGGACCTATTGAGTGCATTCCAACCAGCGTCCTGCTGCAGTACTTGTGCAGTGCTGTTCATTTTGATTGCTGGCGCGCTGAGGCGTACTGCCTCCCATGCCTGTGTGCCCTGTTGGCAGGGCTGTTGGGGCTGTGGGGGGCTGCAAAGGTGAGAAAGGTGAGATACAAAGGTGAGAGCCTTTGCTCCTAGTTAGGTCCCCCAAGCTTTGTGTCCTAATTTTATAATAAACTCCAAAACCATCAAAGAGTTTAATTCTGCCCCACCTAAAGTACTGTTCCCTGTTTTGTTACCAAATAACTAGTCTGGAACCCCTTGCCAGAGGACCCTGCGATAATCATTAGTCAGGCGCTGTAGGTTCGGGTCAGCCACTTCTAAACGGGTATTCTCTAAAATTGTATAAGAAGGAGGCCGATAAAAGGCCATAATCCACAAGTCAAAATCAAGTAGGTGCACAACCACCACATTAGGAATGGGCACCTCAAACACCAAAAATGATATGTCCCTATGCAGGTACAGCAGCAATCCATGCTTCGGAGCTGTGCCATCCGTGTCTCTCCTGATGGAACTGTAGTCAGCAATGTCGATGAAGGACGATGCAACAGAAGGCAACAACCACGTCTCACTAACAGCCAACACATGAATACCCTGCTTCAAAAGTAAGTTTGAGATAAAATAGACTTTATTAGCTAGCGAGTTGACGTTTACAAGGCCAACTTTTGAAAAATTAAATTCACTCAAAAAACTGCTGGAGCTCAGCGCAGGAGAAAATTCTGATCATTTGACCCAGTGGCCCCACCAACCCGATTAGGAGCACCACCACCACCCCGACCAGTCACAGCAACATCACGACTGGCGGCAACCCCAGAGCCATATGCAACAACACCGCAACCATCGGCATTAGAATCATGACCAGCCCCTGCCGGACCACAGTCAGACAAAGTAACACTCCCACCAGCTGCAACAACACCACCACCCTCCGCAGCAACACTGCGGAGGGTGGTGGTGTGTTACCGCAAATTTTTCATCAGTTCTGAACTCCAGGAATTTTTCACTTGATTTTAATACTTCAAAAGTGGGACATGTTAATGTCAACTCACTAGCAAATAAAGTGCATTTTATCTCTGCCTTGCTTCAGAAGCAGAGTATTGATGTCCTAGCCATCAGTGAGACGTGGTTGCTGCCTACTGTTGCAGCGTCCTTCATCAACATTGATGACTATCGTGCTGTGAGGGGTGATGCAGATGGCACAGCTTGTAGGCATGGATCGGTATTGTATCTGCATGAGAACATTGTGTTTGCAGTGATTGAGGTGCACATTCCAAACATTGTAGCCTTGCATATTCCAAATGTTGTAGCTGTGCATCATGTTGATTATGACCTGTGGATTATTGCTGTGTATTGGCCCCCTTCCTATGCAAATTTGGGAAGCAACACCTTGTTAAACTTTTTATTGAATTTTTGTCCTGGCAAAGAGGTAATTATCACAGGTGATTTTAATTTACCAACAATTGACTGGTCCTCGGTCCATGTTGATGGCTACATTCGGACAATTGACATGCAATTTTAAGATTGTTTCTCATCTCTTGGACTTCTGCAGTGGGTTATGGAGCCCACATTCTTAGTGTCTGACAATATACTGGATTTGGTTTTTACATCTGAGGAGGATCGTGTTGGTGGGGTGTCTGTGCTGCCACCCCTGCCTAGCTGTCAGCATTCTCCTGTTGTCTGTAGGTATATCATCAATGGAGAGGAGCCAAAGGGTGGGGTTGAGGGGAAGAGGCGTTCTTGGTGCAGGGGGAAATGCGCCAAATTTTGGAGGCTCTGTCTCTGGTTGATTGGGGTTTAGAATTCAGCTACTCTTTGGTTGTTGTATTGCTACAATAAGTTGAACTAAATTCTTTGTTTTATCCTGTGTTCAGTTAGATCTTCAAACATTTATAAGTCATTCTTTCTGTTCTAGATGAGGTATATGCAATTTTATAAGGGCAACTCCTCTTCACACGGTGCCTACAGTGATGAAAATAATGATAGCTTGATGAAACTTCAAAGAACCACCCTCCAGTTAATGATTCAGAACCTCTCATATTGGTGTGGTCAGTCAGTCTGATGAGGCATTGCCTTCTTACCAGGAAAGTGTGCTGAAACATATATAGAGCACCTGAATTTGTCTGTAGCCAGCAATATTGCCTTGGCTCCCTCAGTCCTTCTGTATGTTTTTATAATAGCTAGATGTACAAATATTTGGTAAACAAATTTATCTGAGATTGAATAAAATAATAAAAACAAAGTGTTCCTTAATAGCCATATTAGTACACCGGTCTCAATCTACAAATTTATGGAGTAATCTCTAGATCCGTTTGCTAGAGACCTTGACGGGTGGTTTTAGGTAGACACCTAGTGTGGGCTGCCTACACTACTTCATTGGCGCCCAAACAGGGACAGGTGATTGTTATTGAGGTGGCTTCATTACTAAATTATTCAATTCTGACTGAGGGAGCTGGGGTGATTGACTTCCACTTGAGTGGGATGTTGCAGAGTGGAACCGATAATCTTCTGGCTTAATTATCTACTGCAGACATTCATTCTGGTACATTGGAGACAGATCAAGCCATGTCTGCCATGGGACTTAGTAGCACGTGTGAACTCCTTCAAATCCGAGCCATCCTGGGACATCTGAGGCAGAGCTGTGTGCGTACAGACTTTCTTGCATGCAGAATTATTAATGTTGAAAACAGAGGATGTCTTTTGGAGACTTTGGATGCCATTAATGACCTTCTGTTACCCGAGTGGATTTCAAGTAAAACAGGACTCTTAACACTGCTGTCTGTGGCTTCTGAAAACCTCCAAAAACTTCTCAGCCCTTCATCAAAAGTTTTTGAAATACCAATGCTGACATCAAGTCCTCTACAGTGGAGTTATTCTACCTGGATGCAGATTCTTTCTGACCTCATGATTAGTAGTTACTGGAGTAGAACAAATGAAGAGAAGTTGATTAAAACAGATTATGAGAAGCCTCCCAAGGAGTTGTGTGGTGGAAGGATGACAAGTACTTCTCAGTCAATTGGAAGATCTGAGATTTGTGTTGGGAGGTCTACTGATGAGTCAACTGAACTCTCAAAAGCTGCAAGGAGAGTTGAACTTCACTCCAAAGGTGTTCTTGGAGACCATAGAATGTGCTTTGGTCTAAATTTTCACAACGCTTTAGATGTAGAAATATCCGATACCAGTGATGCTGCAAAGGAGGAGTTGTCCAGTGACACAGACTCTGTGGAAGCCCCAAATTGCTCAAGAAATTTCTCTTATAAGAATGTTGTCACTCCTCAAGGTTTTCATGAGTCAGGAAAGCAAACGCTTGGTTTCTTCTTGAGAAGGTTTGAACATTATTTTCACATTAAATATGATGGCGATGAGCAAGATTGCACACAAGAATTAGGTACGTTTTTGTCAGGCGAGACTAGAGAAGCATTTGAAGCCCTTGGGGGGGCCCATCTCAGGTACTGTGATATGAAGATGGCTCTTCTGAAGTGGTACAAAGGTTGCAGTACGGGAAGGGTGCACCAATATAGATCAGAACTCAGACAAGCTTCTTTGAAAGTGGGGGAGTCTGTCACGATCTACTGCATGAGACTCCAGGAGATTGCTAACAGGGCATTCCCACTAAACACCAAGCAACGGCTGAAGAAATTGAAGGGTCAACTACTTGCATCTGTTCCATAAAGGTTTACTAATTGCATAGAGGAGAAAGAGGAAATGAAGTTTCTGTCTGGAATGGGCAAAAAGCTGACCTGGCAAGATATTGCTGAAATTGCTTAGAAGTTGGACAGAAAATATAGAGATAATAAAAACCTAAGGAGCCCAGTATTTTTAAAAATACAAGGATTGAATCACCAAACAAGGAAACAAGAGATTGAGAGTGAGCACAAGAAGAATAACAGTTACGGAGCCCCTATTGAACAACAAGTTATGGGCAGATCTTCGAAACCTTCTCAATGTCAGTACTGTGGTCGTCGTGGTCACCTAGAAAGCCATTGTTGGTTGCTTTGCCGTGCCTGCACAATTTGTGGGAGCCAGAGTCATGAGTATAAGCAATGTCCTAGTTACTCAGTTGCAAGGTGTTTTCTATGTTCTGGCCCGCACCTTGGAAAATACTTATATGCAACAGACATGAAATCTGTCAATACAGTAAATAAATCATTTAGCCATCTCATGTTGTAACCCCTTGAACGTGTTCTGCAAGGTTGTGGCTAGGATTGCACGAGAGAGCAAGCTAGTAGAAGAGCATGCATTCATTGCTAGAAGGAAATCCTGGAAAAATCTTTTAATTGTCATTTTCAACCTTGTTGATTTATTGTAGCAGCTGTCAAAGTTACTATGGTTTGTTTTGTATAAAAAAAAATCATGCTAATGTTGTTAATCATTGCAACAATGCAAAACTCATAAACCATCTGTTGATAGCAAATTATATACTCTTCTGCAGCTTCATCTGAAACCACATTTTTAGGTATTGCAAGTGTCTTGATGGTAGCTGCTGTATTTCTCCATATTGCTAGTCTTGTTTTTCCCTTTGCAAGGTTGAAAGCCTTCTGTCATTTGCATAGAATTCGAAATTGTTAAGACTTTGTTGGCCTCAATTGATCTGCTTTCTGTAATATTTGCTGGCTATACAAGGTGAAGTTCGGCACTTAACACAGGCTGGAGGGGAGGAGTGTTGTAGTGCTACTATTTGTTGAACTAAATTCTTTGTTTTATCCTGTGTTCATTTAGATCTTCAAACATTTATAAATCATTCTTTCTGTTCTAGATGAAATATATGCAATTTTATTAGGGCAACTCCTCTTCACCCGGTGCCTACAGTGATGAAAATAATGATAGCTTGATGAAACTTTGAAGAACCACCCTCCAGTTAATGATTCAGAACCTCTCATATTGGTGTGGTCAGTCAGTATGATGAGGCATTGCCTTCTTACCAGGAAAGTGTGCTGAAACATATATAGAGCGCCTGAATTTGTCTGTAGCCAGTCTATATTGCCTTGGCTCCCTCAGTCCTTCTGTGTGTTTTTATAATAGCTAGATGTACAAATATTTGGTTAACAAATTTATCTGAGATTGAATAAAATAATAAAAACAAAGTGTTCCTTAATAGCCAAATTTGTACACCGGTCTCAATCTACAAATTTATGGAGTAATATCTAGATCTGTTTGCTAGAGACCCTGACAGGTGGTTTTAGGTAGACACCTAGTGTGGGCTGCCTACACTTCTTCATGGTGACTGAAGATTTTTTGTTTCTGAAGTCAATTTTGATGCACCTCATTGAGAAGTTTATTCCCCTAACGCCTGTTAGTTCTGGCTCTCCATAGGCTGTCAGGGCTCCCACCGCCCTTGCCCGAGAGAAATCAGAGGCATGGCGTGACTACAAGCGGGTCAGGAGAGAGGAGAGCAGCAATTCCGCAAGTGCTCTTGAAAGGCTACGCATATATGTTGAACTGAATAGAACCTACAGAATTTTTTTCGTCGAGTCCCGAAAGAAGTATGAGTCCAAGTTATTGAGCAGACCTGATAACCGTAAGCTGTTTCATGCTTATGTCAGAGAATAAAATTTGGTAGCCCAGCTGTTGGCTCCCTCCGATTGCCAAATGATGACATAATTTGGGTTACGAGCATGATGTGTGAAGTTTTTGCTAACTTTTTCTGGAGTATTTGTAGGTTCAGCTCCTACCCACCCAGCCTCTTTCCAGTCTTTTGATGGGAGTCTGTCCAATGTGGACTTCTCTAGGCTGGGGGTCCAGCATGTCCTTTCTGGCTATTGATCCCAGTTCCAGTATGGGCCCAGATGGCCTCCACCGCATCTGCTGAGGAGTTGTGCAGATGAACTCTTCCTCTCTCCGTTTGATTTTTCAAAAATCAATGAGGACAGGAACGGTACCTGAAATCTGGAGCAAATAGATTGTTGTCCCAATATCCAAGGCTAAATCTCACACTGATCCATTCAATTACAGGCCAGTGAGTTTGACATCTGTTTGCTGCAAATCAATGGAAAGAATAGTTTTATCTCGGTTGACTGAGTACCTTGAGAGCAACAATATTTTGTCATCCCATCAGTATGGTTTTAGAAGTAACTGTAGCACCATGGCCAGTTGCTGTTTACATACCATGATGTTGGAAGGTGGATTGATGAGGGATATGTTGTGGATGTCATAATGCTTGAATTTTCTCAAGTATTTGATGTGGCGAGTTATGATGTGCTTCTGTCTAAGCTTGAGTCCTAGGATGCTTGTAACTCATTGCTGGCCTGGATTGCGGCATTTCTCTCTGGCAGAGTGATGAGTGTTTGTGTGAGTGGCAGCGTGAGCAGCCCGTAGATGTGACAAATGGTGTACCTCAGGGCTCTGTTTTTGATTTATATCAATCACCTCTCGAGTGGTCTTCTATACATGTTTAAGGCATTTGCAGACAATTATAAACTGTACTTGAGATACTCACGTGAAACTGAGCCCGCCATCCGCCGTGTTGTTACTCCGGTGAGGCATTGAGATGGGGATTCAAAGGAATCCCGCTCAACATTGTTCTCCTAATTCTTTTTATATGTTCAAGATAAAATAAAGTTATGCCTTGTTGAATGATATATTGAATCATTGAAATTTCATTCAAGAAAATTGAGAAAGGACTTTGCTATGGTCAACATGCTAGCCTGACACCCCAGGACTGGATCCGCAAGTTCAGACCGAGCTGAACTTTGTTTCAAAGGATTTTGCCTGCATTACCAACACAAGGTATGATGCAACTTGAAACTGGTTTCTCAAAGAGAGTACTAAATAATTACAGAGAAGTCTGTAAATGGTGATGCAGTCGAGAAGCTTTGGATTTGTTCAAGCCCTATGCTTTTCCATTATAGTAGCTATAAGCTACTGTAGTCAAATTCATGTTTCTGATTAATCTGAGTATATTTTGAATAAAAGCTTTTGAACTTGGCTATATGGATAGTAAATGTAGTGTTGAGAAACATAGTTCATGTTATGCTAAAGCATTGGATAGTATGTTTGGAGGCTTATGAAGGTATGATCTTTTTCCCTCAGTCTGGCCTCCAATTTGACCCACTCCACTCTTATTTCAACAACCTAAATTTGTTGAAATAAAGGATTTGTTAACCAAAGCTTGTGGCCAGTCATATAGCCCAGAGCAGGGACCTCTTTGATCTACTCGTCCCATTGCCTGGATGGGAAGAGATCTCCAATTTGATCCACCCTACTCTTTGTTCAACAATGCCCGTGCTCAGATCAAGAGGATTTTGCTAAATAAGCCAATCGCTATTTACCTGTTGTCCTTGAGCCTAGAACCCATTCAACTCTTCTTTTGCAACTCTGGATTTTGTCTGGAGGAAGTCAGATTGACCTGTGAGTTCGGTTGGTCATGCATGCTGACTGATCTCCTTTGTGAAGAGAGGCATAGTTAGGTGGACTTCAGTCTGTCACTGACTACCTTATTGCGCCTGGGCCAAGTCAAGATTCACGCTTTGGTAAATAAATGTGAGAGAATATTTCCTCTGAAGCCTTTAAATTCAACTTTCCAAGATTTCCCCGGAGCTGCCCACAAAGAGTTATCCTATTATTGTCCATATTAAGATGATGGTGTAATTACTTGTTCAAGTAGTTTATGTGAATGACAGACAGTGTAATTAAATGTAATATGAAAGGAAGAATAACCTTTATCTTGCCTCATTTGAACTAGTGATTTTGCTCACTGCTATTGTGATACCATGATATTAAGAATAGGGAACGAGAATTTGACAAAACACTGAGAAGAGTTTCAATTTAGTTGGTTGACCTTAATCAATCAGTTAGCCTAGTCAATCCGGAGTGGTAGTTCCCCCACGTTAGACTGGCTATACATTGATGTCATTATTTGGGCTACCAAGCTCAGCAAAAGGAAGTATTTTGACCACTTGATTATTACATTTTTCCATCACTATTATTAGAATACCATTACACTGACCCATAACTGTGGTCTGGATAGTAGCTGCCTTTCATTCAACCAATAATTGAGGAACATCAGGCTGAGTTAAAAGTTGTATAACATTGCCAACCTAACTCAGACTAATCCACTCAATTCAGCTTATTTCAACAGTTAAGATCATACAATTGAGTCTTGCTTGATTACTCCTAAATCTAATCTGTGAATCAAGATAACAAAAAACTTGAATCAAATTTTGAATTTGCCTTATTTAAATGCTATTGGACTCGAGTGGATTTTTTTTGGAAATTCAACTTCTGAGACTTACTTACACTCGTGAAAAAGAGCCCTCTAATCTTATCTAAATCCTGGACAAGTTAACTTCACCATAGCTGATTGAACCTCAATGTGAACTATCACAAGTGGTCTGCATGCAATTCATTGTCTCCGGTTAGTGTGGCACTTCCCTAATAGGTTGTCAATAAGTCCACCCACATTATTATTAGAAGTAGATTAATTCGATATCATGTGGCCCTTCCCTAGTGGGTTGTAAATAAGTCCACCCAAATTATTATTACAAAAAGAATAATTAGATATCATGTGGCCCTTCCCTAGTGGGTTGTAAATAAGTCCACTTAAGTTATTATTTATAATTAGATTAATTAGATATCATGTGGCCCTTCCCTAGAGGGTTGTAAATAAGTCCACCTAAGTTATTATTTATAATTAGATTAATTAGTTATCATGTGGCCCTTCCCTAGTGGGTTGAAAATAAGTCCACTTCTAATTTGATCGGAGTAGTTAATTATAAAAGTTAGAGGTGGCACTTCCTAAGGGATTTAAATAAGCCCACAATAAATACAAATAGATTACTGACAACCAAATTAGATAAACATTGTGGGACTTCCTAGGAGTAGTAAAGTCCACTAAATTGATAGGGGCTCTGCATAAAGACATTTGTGCGGACTATTGGTTAATATAAAGTAGTGAGGTGGAAGGATATCTTGGTTGGATAATTATTTCTGAATGTTGAGTAGACAATCTATATTCATCCTATGGGATTATCAGCTGGGTATTTATGCTATTATTAATATCTAAATACATTGTTACTATTGGCTCCCTTTAAAGGATGAATTCAAGGGGATATCTGTAGGGCCATACCTTTCATGGTGATGAACCTATTTGGTATTTCATTTAGGTCAAAAATAAAAATAGTTATAATTTTCTATGAATATCTACCATTGGTTGACTTAGATGCAATATGCTAATTTACAGTTGGTAATTGCTAATAGCTATCTACCTGATGTAAAATAAAATATTTATACCTGTCAATACCAAACATTTACTTGGTGTTACATATCCGCACACACACTCTCATATTGATAAGGAAGAACCCAAACAAATAAGCAGACAGTTGTTAAAGGAAGAGGGTTTTGTGGCCTCAAAGGCACACCAAGGTATATATCTAAATCACGACGGCTAATGTATGTTCATGTGGCAAGCTTTCCCGTGACATATATATTTATAGTGCCGTGACCAGGATTACTTACTTGATTAATTGTACTTTTTGGAGGTCAGATCGTGTTGGTGTTGTTGATCAATATGGCAGGAAAGGATGACAAAGATCAGGAGTTGTTTTTCTCATTGATAAATACTAATGAGGTGCCAGATGCCAGAGACCATGAGAAAGAAAAGAAGATAGACCAAGATGCAGAAGAGAAGGCACTCATGCAGAACTGGACTATGGTAAGTACTTTTTTGAATCAGCTCAAACTCCAAGGTACAGAGGGGTTATCAAAGGAGTTTTGGAACTAATGAGGTGCATGAAGAAGAATCTTACAAAATTCCTTGATGAAGATGAGATAGAAGTAAAGGGTGAAATTTGTGAGAAGATGACTATTAACAGTAAGAAGCCAGATGATTGGAGAAAGAAATTTGCCTTGGTTACTGATAAAAGTACTGGAGCTCATTCCAAAGTACACAACCAATGTATCGGAGTAAAGGAGAAGGACCCAATAAAACATTGTGATTTGAGGAAGAAATTTTCTTTTTCAGATAGGAATAAAGGGTCTTATTCTGAAGCTGTCAAACCTAATGAGGGAACAGAGAAGGTGTTGAAGAAGGAGGAACAATCTAAATCACCCTGCAAGAAAGGGGAAAATAAGAAGTGGAAGTGGACTGACAGTTCATCTGATACAGCAGTTTCTAGAAGTAGTGTCCAAAATTCAACAAGTAGTGAATCAGATAGTCTCCTGAGTTCTACAAGCAGTGATGACCTGACGCATACTGAAATATTTAAAAAAGAAAAACTCAAGGCTTACAGAGGTCAAGGAAACAAAGAGAGGAAAGTAAACCATGATATTGGAGAAACAACCCTTGAAAAACTATTGCGATCCCTAGACAACAGGATTGTACCCAAGCAAGAACCTTTCATGGAGGAGTCTGGTCAAAGTTTTGAAAAATACTTGGAGAGGTTTGAAGAGTATTGTGCTGATGATTTTAAAGGTAGAAAATATTTGTGGATTGGAGAATTGGAAAGACAATTGAGTGGAAAGGTATTAGAAGGATTCAAATCCTTGAGAGACTTTGATGATAGTTATGAGGAAGTGAAAGTCAAGTTATTAGTTTGGTACAAAGATAGCAAGGAAATGAGAAGGAGCAAAGCTAAGAAGAAATTTGAAAATGCACAAATGAAACCAAAAGAAACCTATTCTTGTTTAGTACAAGATTATAAGGGTTGTTTAGGACCGCTTTCCCTACACATAGAGTAAAAGAGAGTCAGACACTCATCAATCACTTCAAGAGTTCTATTCCCAAGTCAGTGAGAGCTGAAATTAATTCACAAACTCTTTCCTACAAGCAAAAGAACAAGAAAATTAATTGGAGCATGATTCAGAAGTGTGCAAGACTGAAAGATGTACAAATAGAGTGTGATAAAAAGGATTAGGACAGCTCTGATGATAAATCTGTAAATGATGTAGAGGAGATAGTAATTAATATGAGTAATAAGAAATCAGAACCAACTAAAAGTGAGAGAAAACATGAAGAGAATAGAAATGCACTTAAAAATCACATTTTTTATTCAAAGAGGTGGTCACCTGAATCAGACAAGAGTCGATCACACCCTTGTGGTGATAGACCTAGAACGTGTGAGACTCAGGTAAATTATGCTGGATCACAGTCATATGGACAAGTAGGACCATTCAGCAGGAGTTTTATTGGGAGGGGATTTCAATCTCCACCGCAGCAGTATCAATATCAGGAAAGCAGGGGACCCTATAAACCAATTATTCCAATGAAGCACGCAGCTGCTGAGTTCTGTAATATTTGTAAAAGATTTGGACATTCCGCTGTAAATTGTAGAACCTGGCTTAATGCTTGTTTTATTTGTGGGGCTACTACACATTTTAGTAAAGAGTGCCCGAAGCATTATAAAAACAGAGAACATATACAAATGAATAATTTTCCAAACCAAAGAGGTGCATATGGACAAAATCATCAACTATATCAGAGTACTCCTAGACAGAATTACTCAGTTGGTGGCCAGGATAGATCACAACCACCACATCATCAACGGTCAATGTCCCATTCTAATTTATATGATGATCAAAATATGTTTAATAGATATCAGTCGTACAGTAACAGGCAACCATATTATCAAAATCAGAGAGAGAGTGATGGAAGAAACTTGTGAGAGAGAGGTAGAAGTAATTATCAAGGAAGAGGTGGTAGTTATTTTGGAAGAGGTACTGGAAACAGCAATGGTCGAAGAGAGTTAACTGAAAACGATGCATCATTTAATAACATGAATGGCGTAGGCCAAGAAAAATTTGATAGAAATTCAGGTTATTTAAACTAGGAGGCTCTGGCTTGAAGGAGGGCAGGTCAAAGAAATGGCAGAAGAAGCCCTTGAACAAAAATGTGAATGTAAAATCTCAAGAAGTAAGGTTTCAAGATCAGAACAGTAAAATTAATAAACAAAGTCAAGGGAAGTATAATGAGGAAAATGAGAGAAAGGAAGATATTTTTGTAGTTGAGGTAAGTTCTTTGCTGCCCCATAGACCTTTAAAAATTGAAGTTGAGATATGTGGTCACAAGATGCTGGCATTACTGGATACAGGAGCTACAAATTCATTGATTAGGACATCAGAAATTGATAAAATTGATATAAACCCTTGCTCTGAAAGGTCAAATACAATCTATGGGTTAGGTAATTCTAAATTAGAGACCAAAGGTACTGCTCAACTAGCTGTAGAATACTTTGGATGTAAGATGCCTTCTTCTTTTGAAGTGGCTGAAGATCTAGATATTAATTATCCAGTTATTTAGGGTATGAATTTCTTGAGCAAACATAACATAATCATAAATTTAGATAAGATGAAAATTAGTAAAAGAAACTCTGATGAATCCACAATGGATATCTATTTTAATAGTAATTCAAGCATTTAAAATGTAGTTTTAGAAAACATTCCACTACGTAGCAAAGCAAGAATGCTTATTAAAGCAAATGAAACTGTAAAACTTTCTGTAGAGATGGAATTTGGAAGCAATAGCAGTTCAATGCAGTTGAATGTTGTACTTTGAAGGTCAACACAGAAATAAACACATAGAAAGTCTGGATGGTATCATAGATAGAAATCATGAAGAAAAATTTGTTCTTGTCAAAACTAACAAAGAATTTAAATTTAGGGATATAATATGGACAAATGATGTTATTGGCCCTGTAAGCACAATTCTCAGTATTGAAGAAGACACTAGCATAGAGGAGAAACATTTGTTTGATGATTGGACAATGGAGAAACTGAGCAGAAAAATACAATTGGGAGATAATATTGATGATCATGAAAAGAGGAAAGTCATCTCACATGTTGAAAAACACTAGTGGAGCATTAAGTAGAGGAGATGCAGATATTGGAAAAGCAAAGGTTACACCCCATCATATTGATCTGACAGACAACACACCTATTTGGCAAAAACCAAGAAGCTTTGCTGAATCTGTCAATCAAGAAATTGAAAAACAATGTCAGGAGCTTCTTGCAAATGATATACTTGAACATAGTGACTCACAATGGTCATCACCGGTAGTACCAGTTCGGAAACCGGATGGTACGCTTTGTTTGTGCATTGATTATAAAAACGTCAATTGAGTTACCAAGACGCAGAACTTTCCTATGCCAAACTTGAATATTAGTATTTACCGAGCACACAAAGTCAAATTTTTCACCAAACTGGATCTTGTCAGAGGTTACTATCAGGTACCTCTGGACAAGGAAGGTAGTCCTATTACGGCGTTTAGTACCACCAAGAACCATTTCCAATTTAAAAGGCTTAGCTTTGGTTTAAAAAATAGCGGCATTGCATTTCAGAAGACGATGCAACAAATCTTATCACCATTTGCCTCAAGCAACATCATCATCTACATTGATGATATATTGATTATGTCAGAAACATTTGAAGAATATCTTTGACCAGTTTCTAAAGTCTTGACTACTCTTCATTGTGAAGACATGAAAATAAAGGTGAAGAAATGTGATTTTTTCAAAATGAGGTAATTTTTTTAGGCCACATAATAAACAGTACAGGTATCCGTAAATGTCCCGAGTTCAGACAAAAAGTCAAAGATTACCATGGACCAACAACAATAACTCAACTGTGACAATTCTTAGGATTAGTGAACTTCCAGCGTAAATTTATTCATAATTGTTCAACAAAAGCAAAACCACTATCAGAAATCACTGGAGGACCCAAACAAAAGTTGATTAAATTGACCGAAGAACAAACCAGAGCATTTAATAAATTAAAACAGGAGATAGAAAAAGAAGTTTCTCTGTCATATCCTGATTATAGCCTAGGAGCAAGCACACAAACTTGAGCTGTTTGTAGATGAGTCAGGCTCCGGATCAGAAGCCTGCCTTGTGCAAATGCAGGGAGGCAAATATCAAACAATTGTATATACTTCACTGACCTTTTCATCTGCTCAGGTTGGTTACTCTACTATAGAGCGTGAGCTAACTGCAATTAGATGGGGAGTTCACACTTGTAGATCATTTATTTATGAGATACCATTCATTTTGTACACTGAACATAAACCATTAATTTATTTGCAAAACATGTCCCCTGACAATTCTTGTATAAGGCGCACTTTAGAAGAGTTATCTGAGTAAAATTTTGAAATTAAATATAGACCACGACCAGATAACCAAGCAGCTGATTTTTTGTCTCGAATGAGTTGACCAGCTGGAGAAATAGAACAGGACATGCTTTCTTCAAAGGAAGTACCTAAGGGATTCCAACTCATCCAAAAAGTTGATGGTGGGGGAGATTCAATGTTTGAATCACTGCTAATTGCAATCAAATATGAAACAGACAAGGGTGAGATAGAATAGTTGCCAGAGTCAGTTTTAGACCTCAGGAAGCAGTTGGTACATGAGATTTTGGACAATGCTGTTGAATATAAGCTTCAAAGTAAATCAGAAAAGAAACTAATGAAACTGATGCTTAATCCTGACCAGCAGGGATGTTCTGAAATTTTATTAGCTGCCTGTAATGTTTTCAATCTGAATGTGAATGTCTATCATGGAATGAAAGTTCCAGTTCAGTTTAGATGCGCCAACACTGACACCAATACACTTACAATTAATCTTCAATGCATTTCTTTAATACATTATAATCCAATATATCGGAAGAAGGGTGGAGTTGAAACTGAGCAAGACAACAAAAGGATGATCAATGTGTGTTCAATGGAAGAGTTTACTGAACACGATGATAAATGTGACACTGAATCTGAAGAGAATAGTGAAGAAGGGGATGTTGGGCAGGAGTCAGATGAAAGTGTTAATTTTTTCTCAAGCGATGCTCCACAACAAAAATGTGGACATAAATCTATTCCATTATCAGGAGGAGTAGTAGAGCACAGTAATGGTAGATTTTGTTGCCTGATTGATACTGAACACAAGTTAGTGTAATGAGTGAGAGTACTTATAGAAGTTTGAAGCAATTTGATGAATCAATAAATTTAAAAAATTGCACAAATAAATTATCTGGTGTTGGACAAGAGAGAACTAGTGTTTTGGGTTACATTAACTTATCACTTAAATTATCATTACTCATTTAGCAAGATCTGTACCTTATGCAGTGGTACAAGATTTTTTAATTCAGTGTTGTTTTATTTTGGGAGCAAATTTTTTGTCTCAAAATGGCATCACTGTTGACTGTGGAAGGCAGCTTTTGTTGATGAAAAATCAGGATAAAATAGCTTTTTTTCATGTAAGTATAATGGGTAGTGATCATTTTCATAGACTGGATAGATCAAAATTCTTTGGAGTTGTCACTGAGGTCCTAAGTGCAGTTAGTGAGTCTGAGTCTGATAATACATATGCCCAATTAAAACCTAGATTTGTTATATCTAAAGATGAACTTGTTAAAATACAGGGTCAAAATCATGCTCTGAGGACTCTTATGAACAAAGTTAAACATCAAATTTTACCTACAACCTGGAAATTACCATCCCTTGATCAATTTAAAAGACAATTTAAGCAGCTTAAACTTATCTCAGATTTACTTGTTAAGGGAGACTCATTACAGTCACCTGTAGTAGTTGCATTTCCATTTTTAGTTGAGGTGGTCTCCAAGGTCCACAAGCAATTGGCCCATATTAGACGCCCTAAGCTAATCAATTGTGTTCAGAATTATTTCTGGCACCCGGCTCTTGACAAGGTGGCTTGTGAAATTTGTTCATCTTGTAGTCATTGTCAACTGTTTAAAGTAAATTCACAAGCTCATTCCCCACCAACACTAAAAATTAAAACTAGTCAACCATTTGAGTTGATAGCAGTTGGTTTATTACAATTTCCAAAATCAGCAAGTGGAAATGTGGCTGCCCTTGCGGTTGTGGATCATTTTTCAAAGTGGCTAGCGGTTGCTCCTATTTGTGATAAGAGAGCAGTTACTGTTGCAAATGCTTTTAAACATAGAATACTACCTAACTTACCAAGAATACCTGTAAAACTACTCAGTGACAATGGTCCTGAGTTAAGGGCTGAACAGTTTGAGTATGTTTTAAAGGCGTGGAATGTGACCCACATTTACTCCACTCATTATTTGCCTTCATCAAATGGGGCAGTTGAACGGGTGAATAGAACAGTCATCCAGTTTTTGAGGGGTTTATCGTCAAAGCAAAATCATTGGGATGAAAATATCTCGCAAGTAGTTATAACCTACAACAATACCTTACATTCACAGCTTGATGCAACTCCTTCACAGTGTCTTTTAAGAAAAGCCCATTCCTGTCAAAGTTCTATTCTGTTAGATTCTGATATTGTTGATACATGGCAAGAAGGTCATCTAAATTTTTTACCTTTCAAAGTTGGTGAGAAAGTAATCAAGAAAATTGTCAAGACTGGTCATCAATTAAAATATAAACTAGGACAGAAGTTTGAAGGGCCATATAAAGTAATTAAAGTTCAATCTAACCGTGTTAGTTATGAGCTTATTAGAGATGGAGATGCATCTGAGACTGTGAAAAAGGCCCACCACAGGCAATTGAGAGCATGGAAGGAAACACCTCAATATATTTTGAAATACATGAGTGATGAAATATTTGATGATTCTGTCAGCGAGCTTGAATTTTGAAGAGATAAGTCTGATTTGGAGAGGGATCATTCCAGTAGTGAATCTGTACTGCCTAGTTATCCAAAATGTAATATTTACTGTGATAGTATATTAACTGATTCTTCAGAATCTTGTAAGTCACTACCTGACAGTGTAGTTACTGACTATGATTTGATTCCTAATAAGAGAAGATGGTCTAAATTGGGATTGAATAGCAAAAGATTCAAATCTGTTTCAGAACGACAACAAAATTCTCTGTATACTATTGATTTGAAAAATCTACCATGTTCTGAGAAAATATTTATTTCTGATCACCCTATCACTTCAGATAGAGCATATTGTTTTGAATCCACACCCCTTAGTACATTGCAAACCGTTGATTGTAAATCCTCTAAATGTAACTGTTTAAAAATAACCTTTGAGAAATTCTTGATGGAAAATGAATGTAACCTTAACTTATTGATATCATTGGAAGAGACTTTGTCTCAACATGAAAAAATGTTGAATTGGGCTCAAATCATGGATACTAGCACACCATGTGGTGTTGCGCATAGTGGTGAAGTTCATGAGCACTCTCATTTTGCTGTTGCTCATGCGTCTGAGATCTTGACTAAATTAGATGAGCCAGCTGCTACAAATTCTGGTTCTTTAGTTGGTGATTATGTTGGTGATCATAATGATGGTGTATCTGGAGAATTTGGTGTTAATAACTCTTTGTCTGAATCAAATATGAGAAGTAGCTTGAGTAGGTCAGTGTTTCAACCAGGGAACACTTCTAGTCCACTGGTGCACTTCAGGACACCTGATAGGAATGAGACTGTATTGTCAGATAGAGAGTCATTTGTTGGTTTTTCACAAGTAGATCCTGAAAGATCACCTAGAAATTGATTAATATCACAAATGAAGAAGTTAGTAGAAAACTCACGTAATATGGTGGCTGAGAGGAGGAGACGGAGCCGTGATTTTTGCCTTGAGACTCTTCGGAGTATGAGTTCCATGTCTCATTCAATAAATAGCTCTGTAATAGATAATTCACTCCAGCGGGAGGCGCTTGATATTGTGCCTGACTTACCAGAAATTATGAGCTCAACTCCACATAGGGTGATGAGATCTCAGGGTGGAGTTACTGATTTTCCAAATGTGCAACCAAGAACGATAGAGTTTAATCAAAAAGAGCAAACAATGGTGACAATATTGCTTAGTCTATAAATTACCATATTTGGTGCAGTTTAGTAATCATGGTAGGCCCGGACTGTGGGACAACTAATAAATGTCTAAATTATATTCATGTTGGTATATATCCGCACTTGGTAGAGGGTGTGAAAAATTTAAGGGTTTTGTATACAATAATTTTATACCTATTGAGTTTATGATAGGAATTGGTCACCAGTTACATTAGTTGTGCCACTATGTGTATCTAAATTTTACCTTTGCCCCCAGGTGAGATGGAAGCTGGGGAATAAAGTTGTCCTTAGTGGTTGTCCACAGTTGTCCTAAGTGGCTGTCCACAGTTGTCCTGAGTGACCGACCACAGTTGTTCTGAGTGGCTTTCCACAGCTTGTCTTGAATGCTGTCCATAGAGTGATGATGGTAGTATTCTATTGATAGCTGAGGCTCAATATTTTTCAAATGAGGTGCTCATGAAAGATTTTCATTTAATCTTTGTAGAGATTTGTAAATATATATATATATATATATATATATATATAAATGTTTGGTTACTTTATTGCTACAGGCATTGATTTTCTTTTAGCAAAGAATGTGAAGATTGTTTATGATTTTTTTTTTAAGAAAATGTGAAAAAAAAAATCTATACATAAAATCAAGTTACAAAAAAAAATATGCGTTCAATTTAGTTTGAATATAAAGTTACATAGGAACAATTATATGTTTAAGGTCCCTGTAAATATAAATGTTATTGTTGTTTGGATGATGTGATTCTATTAATTCTACTATTGTGGAGTGAAATGCAAAATTATTGATATTAGAGCTGAAATGGTTACATACTTACAAACAATAATGAGTGTTCAAGTTGAATCTTATGATTTAGCTAAATAAGATTCAGTGATGTTGATTATAATAATGACATGGAAATGTCATGATTGACAATATATGTGTGAATTCTTAATATTGAAAGAATTGAGAAATTGAATAATACCCGAGTGAAATTAAAGACAATCATTCATAACCAGTGAAAAGGTATGCATTGGCAAGTGTGAAGACATTCAATGAGCAATAGATGTCTACTAACCATATGTGTCCATATGTTTGTCCACTGTTTGTCCCCAGCAAGGTTGAAAGCAAGAGCCTATGGTCCGTCATCCTGCTGGGCAATGGCGCGAATTGCTTGGGAGATACCTCTTCATGTCAACCTAAATTATCCATCAATAAAATTAGGTTTTATTGTGTTCATTTATAAATCTCATGTTGTTTATAATGTGAAAATTACTGTGTTGAGATAGGTAGAGTGTGAGATTACCGTTTTGCTTGGTGGAGAGCTGTGGAACGGCTTTATGTTGGAAGGATGTTGACCACTAGTTCAGAGCAGTCCAAGAATTAGAATTAAAGATCAGTGTCATGCTTTGTGACACAAAGAGGGGAGCAATGAGACGGGGATTCAAAGGAATCCCGCTCAACATTGTTCTCTTAATTCTTTTTATATGTTCAAGATAAAGTAAAGACTGAGCTGAAATTTGTTTCAAAGGATTTTGCCTGCTTTACCAACACAAGGTATGATGCAACTTGAAACTGGTTTCTCAAAGAGAGTACTAAATAATTACAGAGAAGTCTGTAAATGGTGAAGCAGTAGAGTAGCTTTGGATTTGTTCAAGCCCTATGCTTTACCATTATACTAGCTATAAGCTACTGTAGTCAAATTCATGTTTCTGATTAATCTGAGTATATTTTGAATAAAAGCTTTTGAACTTGGCTATATGGATAGTAAATGTAGTGTTGAGAAATATTGTTCATGTTATGCTAAAGCATTGGATAGTATGTTTGGAGGCTTATGAAGGTATGATCTTTTTCCTTCAGTCTGGCCTCCAATTTGACCCACTCCACTCTTATTTCAACAACCTAAATTTGTTGAAATAAAGGATTTATTAACCAAAGCTTGTGGCCAGTCATATAGCCCAGAGCCTTGGACCTCTTTGATCTACTCATCCCATTGCCTGGATGAGACGAGATCTCCAATTTGATCCACCCTACTCTTAGTTCAACAATGCCTGTGCTCAGATCAAGAGGATTTTGTTAAATAAGCCAATGGCTATTCACCTGTTGTCCTTGAGCCTGAAGAACCCATTCAACTCTTCTTTTGGAACTCTGGATTTTGTCTGGAGGAAGTCGGACTGACCTGTGAGTTTGGTTGGTCATGCATGCTGACTGATCTCCTTTATGAAGAGAGGCATAGTTAGGTGGACTCCGGTCTGTCACTGACTGCCTTATTGCACCTGGGCCAAGCCAAGATTTATGCATTGGTAAATAAATGTGAGAGAATATTTCCTCTGAAGCCTTTAAATTCAACTTTCTAAGATTACCCCGGAGCTGCCCACAAAGAGTTATCCTATTATTGTCCATATTAAGATGATGGTGTAATTACTTGTTCAAGTAGTTTATGTGAATGACAGGCAGTGTAATTAAATGTAATATGAAAGGAAGAATAACCTTTATCTTGCCTCATTTGAACTAGTGATTTTGCACACTGCTATTGTGATACCCTGATATCAGGAATAGGGAACAAGTATTTGACAAAACACTGATAAGAGTTTCAATTTAGTTGGTTGACCTTAATCGATCAGTTAGCCCAGTCAATCTGGAGTGGTAGTTCCCCCACGTTTGACTGGCTATACATTGATGTCATTAATTGGGCTACCAAGCTCAGCAAAAGGAAGTATTTTGACCACTTGATTATTACATTTTTCCATCACTATTATTAGAATACCATTACACTGACCCATTACTGTGGTCTGGATAGTAGCTGCCTTTCATTCAACCAATAATTGAGGAACATCAGGCTGAGTTAAAAGTTGTATAACATTGCCAACCTAACTCAGACTGATCCACTCAATTCAGCTTATTTCAACAGTTAAGATCATACAATTGAGTCTTGCTTTATTACTCCTAAATCTAATCTGAGAATCAAGATAACAAAAAACTTGAATCAAATTTTGAATTTGCCATATTTAAATGCTATTGGACTCGAGTGGAAATTTTTCGGGAATTCAACTTCTGAGACTTACTTACACTGGTGAAAAGGAGCTCTCTAATCAAATCTAAATCCTGGACAAGTTAACTTCACCATAGCTGATTGAACCTCAATGTGAACCGTCACATGTGGTCTGCATGCATTCATTGTCTCTGGTTAGTGTGGCACTTCCCTAATGGGTTGTAAATAAGTCCACCCAAATTATTATTAGAAGTAGATTAATTAGATATCATGTGGCCCTTCCCTAGTGGGTTGTAAATAAGTCCACCCAAATTATTATTACAAAAAGATTAATTAGATATCATGTGGCCCTTCCCTAGTGGGTTGTAAATAAGTCCACCTAAGTTATTATTTATAATTAGATTAATTAGATATCATGTGGCCCTTCCCTAGAGGGTTGTAAATAAGTCCACCTAAGTTATTATTTATAATTAGATTAATTAGTTATCATGTGGCCCTTCCCTAGTGGGTTGAAAATAAGTCCACTTCTAATTTGATCAGAGTAGTTAATTATAATAGTTAGAGGTGGCACTTCCTAAGGGATGTAAATAAGCCCACAATAAACACAAATAGATTACTGACAACCAAATTAAATAGGCATTGTGGGACTTCCTAAGAGTAGTAAAGTCCACTAAATTGATAGGGGCTCTGCCCAGAGAGATTTGTGGTGACTATTGGTTAATATAAAGTAGTGAGGTGGAAGGATATCTTGGTTGGATAATTATAGCTGAATGTTGAGTAGACAATCTATATTCATCCTATGGGATTATCAGCTGGGTATTTATTCTATTAATAATATCTAAATACATTGTTCGATGTTAATTTTCCTTAGTGCCTCAGGAAGCTGCCCCATTGGTTGTAATTTTATTGGTGTTCAATATTCTTGCCTTGCAGAATGCTGGCTTCCTTCAGAAGTCAGCATCCCCACCTGCCCATGCTCCTTTTCTAGGTACATTATTCACCGGATACTATTTGCATTGCAACCCCTCACTATTGATGTAGAGTACATTGACCTTATACCTCAACTTTCATTGACCTTCCAACCACTTCTGATTTAGACTTCATGGGGAGACAAAGGACAACGTGTTTGTCTGACCTGCGCGGTAAGCACGGTTACACCATCAAAATGTTTCTGCCTCTTGTCAGTAAAGCGCCTCCTCTTGTCAGTTAAATGTTTTGTCCTCTTGTCAGTATGTATATTACTCCAGTCAGTAAGCTAAAGCAGTAGCTTTCAGCACAGGGCGTACACGAACGTCCTATTCCTAACAAAATAATCCAGTTAGTATTTGGTATGGGCTGAACATTCTATCATCAATATGTAAAGCAGTTATTATTTGGCATGGGAGTTTCAAGACACAAATTCATGAGGATGAGTTCTCTGCCTTGAGCATACTAGAGTGGGCAATTAGTGTTGACTCAATAGTATTGGTGGTATCTGTTTTTGGCAACTTACCTTCCACATATTTAAACCCCTGTTCTCATGTTGTTGATTAATCCCTCAAAATATTACTGATATTGCTCTAAAGAAAGCTTTGACAAACTAAGTGGCCAGGTAACTGAACAGCTGCTTGGACCTGTATGGCTAACTGTAAAATCTTCACTAAACATTGGTCACCAGGCTTATATCAAGCCCAAGAATACCTCTTAAAGCTTTCAAGGGTAATCCCATGTCCATTATAAAGAACTCCCCAATCCAAACTGATTTTGAGGCAAGGTTGCTGCTGCAATTCAAATGTGCAATTACTTACTCCCTTCTCATTCTCAATGAAGACATCAGGAAATCTAGAGTCAAAGTGTTGTATCTCTACTTCAACCAACAACGTAACCAAATTTTGTTGGCTAATTTATTGTGATTTCTAGGCCCAGGGCATCAACTCTGTGTCCAGCCCTTCTGTGGTTGAGGCTGAGGTTATGGCCATGGCAGAGGTTGTGGCCCTCTTAACTAACCATACTTCACTCAGTCCTGTTGTAGTAGTGCAAGCTCTCTGAAGTGTCTATTATTTCTAAAGTCATTTTTTCAGCCTGTTATAAGCTAAATCTTGATGTTTTGTATTGGTAGGTTCAATATCAACAATATTCATTATGCTGATTTTATCTTTTGAAGAATTAAATAGTAGACACAGTAAGACTCCTCACCTGCTAGCTAGCTAAATGATTGTATGGTTTATATCTTTTGCATACAGCCCGATGGAGCCCTTTCTGCTTGTGAGTGGTTCGTTGGTACTGCAGTTCCTAGCAGACGGTGTTAGTTTCTGGGCTATCATATATTCATTGGTTTGTGTTTAGCTGTACATATATGTAAATGTTTGTTACTGCACTAGAGTGAGAATATATAGATGCAAAATATAAATGTTAACTGTCAAGCTAACTATTGTCTTTAAGTGGGTGATGCTTCATAAAAGGTTGGTTTGCAATGTAAGAAAATACCTTGTTCCAGGCAAACTTTTCCATTGTAAATATCTAACAGGATATCTATTTTGCAGTTGTGTGCTTGCCACCTCTGACTCCCAGTGGGCCTGCTGCTCTGCTTGTGCCTGCTGATGCTCCTGCCAGCGTTCGCAGCTGGTCTGCACGTTCTGGTAGTTGCCTCTGTTGTTGCCGGCAGCTGCTTCTACCCCTACTGACGAGTTCCCAGAGCCTCACAGCCTAGTCATGGTGGAGCCTAATATTGTTATTCGCGTACCTTAGCTCCCTTGCCTTTATGGAACTTGTTTTAACTTGAAGAGTTATATATAGTTATTAGGAAATACAATTGGGATAATTTTACAATAAATTTATGAGGCTCAAACACTTTAATTTATCCTTGGTGGCACCCAGTCATAATACTATTAGATTGTTGTGACAAAATCCGGAACTGTTTGCCGGAGGATCCTGTTAGATTAGTTGTTTGGTTTGCCCTGGTTATCCGGGCCAGCCACTACTAAACTGTTACCTAGCCTAGTAGCATCAACAGATATAAACCAAACAATAATTTAGCTAGCTAGCAGGTGAGGAGTCTTACTGTGTCTACTATTTAATTCTTCAAAAGATAAAATCAGCATAATGAATATTGTTGATATTGAACCTACCAATACAAAACATCAAGATTTAGCTTATAACAGGCTGAAAAAATGACTTTAGAAATAATAGACACTGCAGAGAGCTTGCACTACTACAACAGGACTGAGTGAAGTATGGTTAGTTAAGAGGGCCACAACCTCTGCCATGGCCATAACCTCAGCCTCAACCACAGA
>SDVV010001925.1:0-24229 GCA_016164225.1 Gammarus roeselii
TTACTTAATGACCTGACCTTATTGATGCACCTTACTTAATGACCTGACCTTATTGATGCACCTTACTTAATGACCTGACCTTATTGATGCACCTTACTTAATGACCTGACCTTATTGATGCACCTTACTTAATGACCTGACCTCATTGATGCACCTTAATTAATGACCTGACCTTATTGATGCACCTTACTTAATGACCTGACCTTATTGATGAACCTTACTTAATGACCTGACCTTATTGATGCACCTTTTATTCATGGTTTCGCTTATAATTTGTTAAGTTGCACTGACGGCATTTATTCACAGTAGAATTTGATGCACAGCATGTGCCGTTTTTGTCTCACAAGTTTCAAATTTATTGTAACACTACCGCACGACCTGTTCATTTCACTGTCTTCTTCTGCGTCTATTCAAATCCATCAATTTGTGTGGCCATCCGTCCTTGAATGGTTTCCACGTTTTTCCAATATCTTGCTCTGAATGTACTTATTCTTGACTAAATTTTGCCCGACAATGTAACGCATTTTCTTCTCATTGTAATCTTTTACCTTTTCAGTGTCTTTTGTGCTCGTTTGTGTTATAACGAAACAGGTGCTAGATGAATAGGTTCCTCAGCATTACTCTCAATTTTTTACACAGGTGTAATATATTTTCATGTTAAGTTTTATAACTTCTTTATGAGACCATGTGCAGAGCACACATGCCTATTTGTGTTTTGTGCCCCATCAGATTGCCACTGCCCGTAGCGGGGGTTGTTAGAATACTGCTACCGTAACGCCTGTGTGTCGTAAGAGGGGATTAAAAGGGGAGCCCCCTGCAGCCCGAGCTTAGAATAGTGATACCGCCAACCCTGCGTGTCGTAAGAGGCGACTAATAAGGACGGGGCGAGGGGGCTAGGTATCCCTCCTCTGTAAAATTCTCCCTGAAAGAAAGCAGGACGAGCGAGGGGAGGAGAGGCTCACGCCTCTCCGAACCCTGTTGTTAGGGTCGCTGAATGTGCGTGGTTGTAGTACGGATCAAGCAGAGAGGCGAGAGGTAGGTGAGGAGGAAGTTAAATGTGTTGACGAAGAGTGAAACTAAGTTGAAAAGTAAGGGTGAGTGTGAGCTTGGAGTGGTAAGTGGAAGAAAGTCATGCATGGCTAAATATTGGGCAAGAAAAGGTGTGGTGTTGTTGTCGAGTGATCGACTGACTAGTAGCGTTACTGAGTGGAAAGAAATTATTGCTGTGGGTGACAGAAAAGTTAGGCGTAGAAACATTGGCATTTATGAGTGCGTACGGACCTGGTAGCAAGAGGAGTGAGGAAGAGAGAGAGAAATTTTGGACTCACCTGAGCGAGTGTATAGAGAGTTTTGGAAGTCAATTTAATATGGTTGTACTGGGTGACGTTAATGCTAGAGTCGGAGATGCAGTAGTGGTAGGTATGGTGTTCCTGGTAGGAATGACAGTGGAGACAAATCGTACAGGTTTGTGCATGGAGCAGGAGCTGGTCGTCGGAAACAGCCTGCTCAAGAAGCGAGATATCCACAAGTACACATAGGTGAGCATAGCCCTTGGTGCAGTGGTGGAGAGAGCGCTGATGGATTTTGTGCTGATTTCAAGGAGAGTGGGGAGGAGGCTGTTGGATGTGCGGGTGTTGAGAGGGGAGGGTGGAGGAGTGTCTGACCATTTGCTGGTGGAAATAAAATTAAAAGTGGATCATAGGTGGAAGGGACAACAAAATAGTTGGAGGAGGAAGAGAGGTAGTGAAAGTAAGTGAACTAAATGTGGAAAGTAGAGCTGAGGAGTTCCAGCGGGCGTTGAGGGAGGAATTGACAACGTGAGAGGGCAGGACCTGCACGATGTGGAGGAAGAATGGGAGACGTTCAAAAATGCCTTGTTGAGATGTTCGAGAAATGTGTGTGGTGTGCGCCGTGTGGGCGGGTGCAGACAGAAGGGCTGCGAGTGGTGGAACGTGGAGGTCAAACTGGCAGTGGCGCAGAAAAGAACAGCTTTTGAGAAGTGGTTGCGAGCGCGATCGGTGGTGGCAAATGACAACTACAAAGAAAAGAGGAAGGAGGTAAAACAAGTGGTGAGAAGAGCCAAAAGGGACGCTGATGCCAGGTGGGCCAGACGGTTGAGCCAGAATTTTTAGGAGAACAAAAGGTGTTCTGGAAAAACGTTAGGAGGGTGAGAAAGGAAGCGACTGGGAAGGAGGAGGCGGTGAAAGATGAAAACGGCCAGTTGTTGACGGAAATTGGCGGTGTACGGAAAAAGTGAGTCGAGTATTTTGATGAATTGTTGAATGTCGAGGATGACAGAGGCTGACATTGTTGCTGTGGGTGGTGGTGCGCGGATGCCGGTTTTTGGGGAGGGAGACTTGTTGCGGACATCACTAGGGAAGAGGTGCAGGAGGCGGTGGAGGTGACGAAAACAGGGAAAGCCCCTGGTTTGGATGACGTTGCGACTGAGTGCCTGAAAAAGGGTGAAATAACGATTGTTGAATGGTTGTTGAGGCTACTGACTATATGTTTTGTGACGGGCGTGGTACCGATTGAGTGGCGCAGTGCATGCATTGTCCCACTGTGTAAGGCCAAATGAGATAAAAATGAATGCTGCAACTCAAGAGATATCAGATTGTTATATGTAGTCGGTAAGGTGTGTGGGAGAGTGCTGATCAAAAGAATCAGATAATGTACGGATTGCGCAATAGGAGAATAACAGTGTGGCACTAGGAAAGGTAAAGGGTTTCTCACCTTGGTAGCCTCAAGACCGCCCAACACCTCAGGGAAAGTCCGAGTGCAGGGCACTCGGGCTTTCTCTGGGGTGCTGATCAGATCTTTGTAGTGAGGCGGGTCTGTGAGAAGTACCTTGCAAATGGAAGGGGTGTGTTCTGGGCCTTCGTGGTTTTGGAAAAGGCATACGACAGGATTGACAGGCAAGCGCTATGGAGGGTGTCGAGTTTGTATGGAGTGGGCGGAGATCTCTTGAAAGCGGTGCAGAGTTCTAATGTTGGCAGCCGAGCATGTGTCAGAGTGGGAATCGAGGTTAGTGATTGGTTCACAGTGAAAATTTGTCTGAGACAAGGCTGCGTGATGTCTCCCTGGCTGTTCAATCTTTACATGGATGGAGTGGACAGGGAGGTGAACGCGAGTGTGATAGGTCGTGGCTTAGAGCTATTAGAAGCGAATGGGCAGAGTTGGCAGTTGAGCCAGTTGCTATTTGCGGATGATACGGCGCTAGTGGCAGATTCAAAGGAGAAGCAATGTAGGTTAGTGTCCGAGTTTGGTAGGGTGTGTGAGAGGAGGAAGCTTCGAGTGAACGTAGGTAAAAGTACAGTAATGAGATGCTCGAGGACTGTTCATGCGAGCAGAATTAGTGTTCTCCTAAATGGAAAGTTGTTTGAAGAAGTTCAGTGTTTTAAGTAAATGGGCTCACATGTGGAGAAGACTGAACTAGGGGAAATTGAGGTGAAGTCGCGAGTGAAAGAGGGGTGTAAACTGTTGGGTGCACTGAAGAGTGTAATGAGCTGCTGGACGTTGGGGATGGAAACAAAGAGAGGGCTGTACGAGGGTGTCGTTGTCTCAATTATGCAATACGGAGTTGAGACTTTGGGGATGAGAGCAGAGGAGAGAAGAAGGTTGAATGTTTTCGAGACGAAATGTTTGAGGAGCATGGCTGGAGTGTCACTGAGAGACAGGTTCACTAACGACGTGGTTCGAATCAGAACGGAGATGGTAAAGAAGTTGGAGGATCGAGTGGTTTCGCGTGTTTTGAAATGGTTCGGGCACATGGAGAGGATGGATGAAGGGAGATTGGCAAAAACAGGTGATGAAGGAGGAGGTGATTGGTCGCAGGCCTAGAGGTAGACCGAAGTTTTGGTGGATGAATGGTGTAAAACAGGCGTTAGGAAGGAGAGACTTGAAGATGGAAGTAGCGAGAGAGCGTGCAATGAAGAGGCGTGAGTGGAGAATAGTTGATTTTTTGACGCTGCTCTGATGTGCTTTCCCGCCTTTGGCATCACGTTGTTGGGATGGTCGTGGGTGGGTGGGGCTGGTCATCATGATGCGGTGGGGGTAAACCAGTGAAAACTGTCAGGTCCTGCTGCTGACAACGGATCCTCAGACCGCACTCGTAACCCGGACTGTGCGTTGCGGGGTCACCGGCCGGACTCTCTAGCGCTAAAGGGCAAGTTGTTTGACCGTGAGCGTATGAGGGTGTTAGGTGCGCCTTGCCGTCGGTCACCCCCTTTCTGGGGTATTCGGCCTAGTGTATGTATCTGTCTGTATTCGCGAAGTCAGTTTGGATTCAAAGACGGTCATGGAACTAAAATGGCGATACTTGAATTGAAACAAACTATGAAGTACAAAAGTAAATACTCGCTTGTCTTTAAATGTTTTTTTTTCCATATGCAAAAAGGCTTTTGATAGAGTAAATCATTACACTTTGTTGATAAAGTAAATTTAAGAGTCCCTGTTTATATTGTGCAAATGCTTGTATTATGGTACAGGGAACAGGATTTTCTAGCGCGGTGGAGTAGTTCGGAATCAGCCACTTATTGTATGAACGGAATGAGGCAGGGAGATCAGCTATCGCCACTGTTGTAAACCTTGTGCATCGATGAGTTGAATTTCCTACCAAGTAGAGGAAACCAAGGTTGTCATGTCACCAATTGCTATGTTAACCATCTTAGTTATGCAGATATGGTATTGTTAGCACAGACTCTCGGCATTGCAAAAGTTTTTTGATAACTGTAGCTATTTTTCTGAAACTCATGATATTGTATAAAACACTACAGAAACTGTATGTATGCAAATTAGATCAAAAAGTCCTAATTACTATCAACAGAATGAGAGGTAACTAGGAGGTGTTGCACTTGATTGTGTAGATGAATTCCATTACATAGGGCACATCATCACAGCTGATTGCAATGATAGTCATGTTGCAACACAAACAAGGCGGCAAAATGCAGTTGGTGGGTCACATGCTGATACGAAAACTTTCGTTTGCGCCAAGGAAAGGTAAAATCCAACTCCTCAAATCATACATAATGTTACCCGATGTATTGTAAAGACTTGTGAAGATATTTATTCCAATACAGCATGGGAAACTTGAGGGGGAATTAGGACTCATTGAGACTGCTGATGCAGGTTCCTTGCTCGACGTCAGCGAACAGGGTATGTACTGAAAACTTGTCCGATCACATCAAAGTACTGTTCCGTAAAGCGGCCCACAGCCTCATGACTCGAGTTATGAGTTACTCAAATAATATCCTCATTGCAATCTGCTCTGGTGATGCTCTCAGTGCCTCGTCATTGTTAGGGCGCTGGAGAGAATTGCTGTACTCGGAGTTAGGATAAAGTTGTAAGCATTAATTTATTTTCTATTCTGTGCGGTAATTCTGTAACTATATTTTCACAGCTTTGACCTTTTATATTTCAACGCAGTCCAAGCGTGTTGAAGGAGCCCCTTTCAGCCCAATCGATTATGAGCCTCGGTAGGAAAGGGTCTCGAATATCAGTCCAGTGGTCAGCGGAGGAGGATGCCTGCCTATCTCGCAGGTCTTCCTCTTTATAAACTGTCTATTTGCCCACATTTTTCATTGTCATCCGCATAAGTATCTACTGACGAATATTTATTCTCACGCGTGCTATTTAGAAAGTGACCCCTTTCGTGTTTAGAAAAATAAAAATAATATAATTGTAATATTAACAGCCTTAAGAACAACCAACATGGCGTAGTATTTCAATTGGAACATTCAAGTTTATGGTAACAAACATGTACAACTTCGTTCCCATAAATTAAAATGTCTCAATTGAAATACTATGTCATTTTGTTTGTTGTTAAGGCTGTTATATTAATATCATACCATTTTCATTTTTCTTAACACGAAAGGTGTCAATTTCTAAATAGCACGCGTGAGAGTAAATATTCGTCAATAGATACTTGTGCGGCAGACCACGAAAAATTTGGGCAAAAAGACCATTTATAAACATGAAAATCCGCGAACTAAGCAGGCATCCTCCTCCGCTGCCCACTGGATTGATAATGGATACTCTTTTCAACCGAGGCTCATAACCGGTTGGGCTGAAGAAGGCTCCTTGAACACGTTGGATTGCGGTGAAATATAATAGGTCAAAGCTGTGAGGGTTAACCCAGTAACAGACCAGCCGAGTTTTTTAGAGAGTGCTACAAGGTGCTAGCCGAGAAAAATCAAGTACTCCTTACAACCGTAGCACATTACATATCACGTTCTCGTGAACTCACACACACTCTCTCCAAATCCATTCACGCCTAGTAGACATTCTCCTCCTTTGCTAGATACTACTCAAACGTCTGAAGCACTGCAACTATCACTGTTCCTTCTCAACTGCACTATCCGGACCATCTCCAATTCTCCGAATAAATGCTCCTCAACGTTGTTTACACACCCACCACCGCATAATCTGTTGAACAAATGCATTCATACTTAATTTCTAACACCCTAATACAGTCGAACACCACGGCTGACACAAAACAACCATACATTGAACCTGCCCGCTCGACAAATACCAGACATATTGTTCGTACTCCCATTTCTCCTTTGATTTACTTTCCTCATTCAACTCGAGCCCCTTTCATAACTTATCAACTCCCGTTCTGCAATATCTTAATCCATATCTGCACCGCTGTTGGTCTACCTTCCGTCAGGAAATTATCTCTAGAAACACATCATTGGTTTTTCTCTCAATGCGCGTACATTCAACGACGTCCACCCACTCGTCTTGAAACTAAAACAAAATCCATAAGCGCTCTTCTACCGTTTTTTCACAAGTCACCCTCATGTTTGAAAACATACACACGTCTTTCTTGGGCCGGCTGCGAAAAGCAACTCTAGATGAGGTATTGGAATAACAGAATCGGTATGAAGTTTTTGCTTTAATGACATCAGCACGAATAACTTCACTCGGGTCTGGAGGGTCGTCCTTCTCCCCCTGGTGGGAGTGAGGCCCCCACCCCCTGCAGTAGCATAAGCCTTAGACAAACTTGTCTAATTTTGAAGTATTCGATAGGAAGCGCTAAAATCGAGCTAGGGCGATTGAAGAACAACAGGCGTTTGATTATTCGTTGGAATAAGGACGGCTTATAGATGATTACGGTTTGTGGCGTGGCGTCAGAAGTCAAGAATTAAAAAATAATAATAGAAACACAGCTGAGAATAATTAGTTTTGAGTGAACTAGCGCCTTTGCATTATTCTCACAATGCCTCGTTACCACCAACATCGGACTACTGGTGACCATTAGCGCGGCCGTTCCTGATTGTAACAAGTGATACGTTCGACTGATACAAGCTACCTCGAGAGACTCGCCAACGGTCAGACACAGTTTCGGAAGCATGAGGAAACAAAGCCGACTTGATGTGGAACAAGGTAAATAGAGACAAAAAATCAATCACTGGTCGAAAAGTTGGAAATTTCTATTCGAACGTGACATTTCAGTCTGCCTAGGACCTTTGTTCAATTTGAAAACTGCTACCTGAAATAAAAATTGAAACAAAGCGAATTAACCACAACTGAAGTAAAACAAGCCAGACCATCTCGGTCGAGTTGGAATTAAAGCGTACGCATAGTCAAGCCATTGACCAACAAAGCAGAATATTATAGATGTTGAAAATTTGTATTCAAGTTACTGAGAAACGACTGATTTGGCATGACTCCGATCCACCTTGTCAGCGAATTAGATTAGAGCGACATGGATTTCTAGCGCCACCTAATCAGCGATTGCTGCATTGCACCGTCGTGCGTGCCTCAATTTGTGCGCGCTACGCAGCACAAAACCGTAAGGAACACATTGACTTAAGGGGTATAATACAAAGATTCACTTCATCACTTTAATACAGTCGATCTCAACTCTGAGGTGGAATTCATTTTATTTTGGCTCGCAATGGCTTTTGTGAAGTAAGTTGTGAACTTTTAAGAGTGGACGTCGATGTTGACTTCGCTTGTTTTTGCAACAGAGCAGCCTTACGCTTAGCTTGTTGTGCTTTTTTCAAATCAAGAGCATCAAACTCATTCGCAAGAGCCTCCAATTGTGCCAATTCATTTTCCTTTTCAATTCTCGCCTGTTCCTTTTTGAGCTTTTCACTAAGGTTGATACTGGCAACACGTGTTGTGACGACCACCCCATTCTTGTTGATCTTCTGGATGACCTTAGGGTAGAGATCGAGCACCATGGGCATGTTGATCGCTTTGCCAACAAATTGGTGAAGAGCGTCGAACAAATAAGTCATTTGTTTCTTTTCTCCTAGTCGCTGGGCCAAAACTGTGCCTTGGTATTTTGCTGTGCTCAGTTCTCTGAAAGCATTGTATGCAAACGTGCAGTTTATGACCTTCTCTATTGACGGGAACAAAAAGGGACTGCCCAAGAGACTATTCAGAGCCCCAATATAATTGAAACACGCCTGAAACTCACACATGCTGTGGACGAAGTGCTTCTTCAACTTGCCCGCAGTGACGGAAACGTTCACCTTGTGGTATTCCGCGAGACGGAAGGCGGCGATGGCACAAGAATATTTATCCAAGTGATTTGCGATGAAAGCGATATTATGGTTGGCACTCACATTCTTCAGCTGGAGTTGAGTAATCTTCTTCTTTTTTCCCTTTATTTTATCTTCTTCTTCTTCCACGAGCATTTTAAGCTTGTTCAAATCCCTTTCTCTTCCGAGGCACGGATCGATGAAATAAAACATGACGAAGCAGAGGAGCAGCACGTACACGTGGCACCTGTTGAGTCTGAGCGAGGAGTGATTGTACCAGTAGCTGATGCTTATCAGCACCAGTTGGAGCTCGCCGGGAAGGCAGTTGTAAGTGTTCATAGGCTCATTCAGGAAGTCGCAAACAAGGGTCTTTCGCTCGAAGACGCTTTTCATTTCTAATTCTTGCAGTGCAGGAACAGACACGAGATTGATTTCATTCTTGAGCTTCAACACGAACAGACTCCTTAGGAAAGACTTCCTGACATACCATTTAAAAGGTCGCTCTCGGTACGGAATCACCTTAAGAACGTCCAATTTTTGGAGAGCACCATTCAGGAAGCAAATGTTGTAGTCGTTGTCAGACATTTCCTGACCTTCGTGCAGCAGTTGGAGATCGCACTCTTTTTCTAGAGAGAATCGCAGGTTTTTCATTAGACGATCGTTCAATCTTTCCAGGAGCAGATCCCGGGCACTTTCCACATCCTCCCCTTTCTCTAACGATTCAGATATCAGAATAATATCTTTCCTAAAATCATTACAGACAGACTGATAAAATTTTTGTATTTGGGTCATAATTTTAGGAAGAAAACTAGTTTCTTTTACTTCTAACTTCAAACTGTGTCCAGAAAAGACTATTTGAAAGTCTGCATCATTAGAACTCTTTGCTTCACACTCTCCTTTGGTGAGATGTTCAGGAAGCAGCCTGCTGTCATCAGCACCAACCGAGATATCGGATGGATTAGAAACATTGAACGAGCTTTCATTGATTGATAATGAATTGTTCTTGTTTTTCTGGTCATTCTTCTTTTCTAAGAATGGAGCTTTGGGATTTTTAGGTTTTGACCTTTTAGTATGTCTCTGTTTTGAACCACCCTTAAGGAAATTTCTCAACCGTATGCCACTTTTATCATGATTACTATCGTCAACTGATGTGGACATATTTGAACGATCGAGCAAATGTTCTTTCTCGATCGTCCGCCCTTTTTCTGGAGTACAAGGGAAAGACGCATCTTCCAATTCCCTAGGCTCGTCGATTTGTCTCGATTTCACTTGAGGTTGGCAATCATTTGCCAACAGACTAGATGTGGTAACCCGCTCGGAGATACCTCCGTTGAGGAAGCTTTCAAAATTTTCTTCTGAATCTTCAATTATAACATCAGAATCATCTTCACTAGCTTGACTCGATTGTAACCGTTCGTAGAGACTCGTAGTAGACTCATCGTTGCGAGTTTGCAGCACTTTGCAGCCAACCAGGGTTGGCTCGTTTGGGAGTAATCGATTCCCTGGACTGGAGTTAGAGACATGCGGGACACCGGCGTTTGAATCGTCGTCACTGATTTCAATGATGACGTCAGGATCGTCATCGTTTGACCAACCAGGCGCATCATACGACTCTTGGTGATGATGAATACGACTCGAATCAAAGTTGAAAGAAGACTTGGAGAGATTTGGCCCTCCCCTATAGTCTTCTTCCTCACGATCGTCTCCAATTTCCTTCTTGTCACAAAAGAACGCAGATGTGGGCATGTTCATGAGTTCTTCCTCCCCGAAAATGGACCCTTCATCGTCGCTGTCAGCTCCCAATGCGTCGTCCATTTCTTCCAACTGCGAGCTGCTCACAGGATGTAGAGTGTCACCAGCCTGAGCAAGTTCCCTACAAGTTTGTTCACCGTGTTCGACGTTTGAGGCTACATCCCGTGTAGCTTCATCATGAACCATGGACTTGTCATAATTAGCACATTTCAAGTCAGCGATTGGTCTTGGTATGTTTTTCGATGGGAAAATGTCCAGCTGTGACTCAATTTCAGAAATCAATTGATTATTTAGGCCATAAGTTTTGTTAAGACAATCATCCTCAGGACCACTGTTATGATAGTTTGTTTCTTCATTGCTCAGTTGATGGACGCTGTCAGAATCTAAAATCTGCAGCGCATGATAGTTCTTAGAGCTCTTAAACCATCCCAGATACTCATCAATACTTCCTTTACCAACTTCTTCAACGTCAAAGTTCACCTTTTCGTCATTAATTGCGGTATCAAGTTGTAGATCAGTTATGTCATCCGCGTCTACTTCCAATTGACTGTGCCAGTGAGTTTTGTTTTCGACCATGTAAGTAGCCGCTTCTTCAAGGATTTCTGGACCCTCCTTCACCACTTCAGACGAGGGAGAATCTGCCTCACTAACATCAACTGAATCACGAGGAATAGCTTTCGATGATTCAACAACCTTGGCCTTACTTTTCTTTTTCAATGCCCGTTTAACCTTTTTCTCCTCCTCAATTAGCCAGTCCATTCTAAACTTCGGTTTGCGATCCGCAGTTGCGGGTTCTTTCCTCTTTTTACGGTTCATCTTTCGAAGAGCCTTCATGTACTGGATATGATTAACTTGATGTTCAATAATTTGACTTTCGATGGTTTTACGAACGTGCTCGTCCAGTTGGCCGTCATTTTGCTGCAACAATTCCATCTGTTTCTGCAAGAAAGACCGTTCCTCTTTCAGGTAAGTCTTTTCGCAAATTGCCATGATGACCTCAACGATGGGCAGGGCTATCAAGTAAGCCGACTTTCGGTTCATTTTCTCAGCCATTGGATGTGTGAACACAGTCTTCTTCACCAGGAGTTCAGCTGCATCGAAGTGCACTAGGGCTTGCTTCTGGGTGATGGCAAACCATCGTGGCAGAGTGAGCCCGCCAGCGAAGTTGAGGTCGGTATCCGCGTGCGGACACTCGCTATTTTGTGCATCCTTCATCTCCTTCAGCATCACCGACGAGGTCATCTGAGCGGCACGGAGTCGCTTGTCCCTGTGCAGGCTCATGAGCTCGGGGGTCACTGAAGGCCAGATCAGGGGATCAGTCCCGAAAAGCGGGGACATGTGGCAGGATGACACAAAGGCGGCGTGACCACACGGCAAGTCATCCGGACCGGTACTAAACCAGGGCAGTAGCTTGGACGAGTACGGATACACTTGAACTACACGCAGCAACACCTGCTCAAACTGCTCCTTCTTGCGCGGTCGCGTGTACCGCGGGTGCAGCTCCACAACCTGCAACCGATTACAAATGCATATGGTGTAATAGCTAGCTGAAGCCGTCAATAAATATTAGGAAACTTGAATTCCCAACAGCGTGGAAACACGAAAAAGTTCAACAAAATATTATTGGGTCAGGAAATGGAAGATGTTGTAAGAACATTTGCCGCAGGCAGTTTAGAATGATCAAACCACCAAAAATTCATGAGTCAGTTGACATTACTTTCGATCTAGAAAAAAATCCTTGAGACACGCACCATTTTGACGAGCTGGGAAAGAGGGGTGTCTTTGTATCTGGATAACCATCTGCGTACCACGTTGATGGCGAACAGCCTGCGACAAGAGACGGGCATGGAAGTGATGGATGCAACAAGGGTGGGGCTGAGGGACGTGCTCAACGTGAAATGCATCATCAGATAGCTAGATGTAACGTAAACAATACGTTCATGATTTGGGGTAATGAACGCAAAAATTTGAATCGAATTTCTAGCAATTGTTAGTAAATACCTGGCAACCAGTATGGACAGGAAAAAAATAGCAGCACAAAGCACAAGCATTTCCAAAACCAGACGGGCCTGATACCCATGGTATTCCAGGGTCTGGATAGTTGATTGTTTTATCCACTATCTAAATCATCTGACCTCTTGTTTAGTAACCTACAAAAGCACATAACACTCTGTCCTTAGTTGACAAGGTCAGAAATGGCCGATTATCAAAATATTGCCCACGATAATGGGTAAAAATAAAAACAGAACGCCAGAGCCATTAGGCGAGCAGTCTTTTATATTATTTATTTACCCATACGGCCAAACACATTCAATACTGAAACCTACTTAGCCTCTTGGAGAAACCTCCTCACATAAAAAGTCAACAGTGAGAGTTATAATTGAGCATAATGCTGAGCTCAATTTAGGAGAAAAACGACGTGGAACTCTGCATGGGATCCACTTCATCAATTTAAAGCCAAAAACTATCAAATTTATCAAATATATATAGACCACCTGTCAAACCAATAGTAATTTGATGCTCCCTCCCCATATAAACCGTGGAGCTATTGTAAACAAAATAATAAAATTCGCTCCTTAAATCAATTACATATAACGCGGAAATATGTCTTATTGACATAGTCTTGACATTTGAAACACAGCTCTCATTTATGGTGTGAAGAGCATAGTTGGTTAAAGTTCGATTTAAGAAATCTGAAAGGAACTTGTGAACAGATCAACAGTGCACGGAGCTTATAAAGTGTTCTTCAATGATTTGAGCCTATAGTCATCAGAGTGTATGTATTATTAGCAAAGCCATAGCCTTTGGAAGCATCACTCACAGAAATGCTAAATGCTAAAAGGCTTGTTTTGAAAAACCAACACAAATTTACAAACATTTTGACGTAGCTACAGCTTTGCGTATGGTGTTCTTTAGTTCAGAGTCAATAAATGTCAAAATCCACGCATAATTGAAAATTTTTGTGTTTAGAAAAACCGACAATAGGCCAAAAGGCTAAGGAATAAAGAGGTAAATACAAGTTATACAGCCACGTTTTTTATTATTGATTAGTGTCGCGAATTGGCCGGTTTGAAGCATCAAATATTTTCCTCGTCAATCATACACATCCAGCTAGTACCCACTGGGCATTTAAATATATAATAAAATATAACAGCATCAAGACATCAGAAAGAATATCAAAAAAAAGTATAAAAAGAGATATCAAGAGATGGAATGACAAGCAATAAGCACGTACATGCAGACAAAAAAATATATAAAATTAAGATCTTCCGAAATGTGTATTGGCAGATTGACGAGATCTGTATTTACCTGTCAGTCCAGGTGCGGTCCCTGACGAGGCCTTTGGAGATGGTGTAAACAAACCCCTGCAAGTTGAAGGAAGCGAGTGTGTCGTTCATCCCCAACGTGGTCAGAAGAAGAATGTGTTCTGGATTGATATCCAGCAGCTAGGGGAGGAACAACAGCGAAACAAAACTTTTACTGGGGTAATAAATTTTAAGGATTTGGCGCACATGCGGTGAACATGTCATTGAGATATACATACGGAATTCTATTCAGTAGCTTATAGAAAACATGCAAGCACTCATGCTAAGAATAGGATGGACACGTGTCAAAATGTGCTGCTCAAATTAGTTTTGATTCTTACCCAGTTTCAGTAACCAACACTTTGCTATGAAGAATATTAGACATGCTGTTGTTCATGTAATAGCACAAAATAAACAGAAATTTGAGATTCATTTATGAAATACAAGACTTAGGTTTAGGGTGGGAATATATGTGAAGTGCACATTTTCAAAAAGCCGCCATTTCATATTTTTTACCAATGGAGAAGGACGTAAAGTCTATAAATACTTTCCTTTGTGAATGGGATACAATAAATACTCTAACCTGAGTGATGACTTGCCCAAATCTAATACAAATGTTAGTTTCATTTTGAAAGTGCCAATCAATTGGAGAAGTCTCCCAAGAGCCTCCTCTTATATGACCACCAAACAAGATGAAAATCAAGCATCCGTACTGTCACTGTGGTGAGTAATGTACACTGCCACTACTTTTCTTCAGTTTCATTCAGGTGTTACAGATGGGCTGATCATAGATCAAGTACTGATGTTGAATCTATCAAGGAGAAAACCTTTTTCACTCATATTAGTCAACCATTGCATTTTCCGATTACAGTAAACCATGTGCAATAAGCTGACCGAACCTTTGAACAGACAGATGCACCTCAACTTGCTGAAATTTTTTTGTTAATGATAAAAATGTTTTGCAAGGACGCCGAACCGGCGAGCACTCTTTCACTTGTGACGAAGAGCTTCAACTCAGCAGCGACCCACTTCTTGCTTGTCGCAACCTGTTGCATCTGCCCGCTATCCTGTAGGCCTTGCACAGTCCTCTAACGGCTTCAATACTACAGGCACCAAATGTAAATTTGCGAACAATTTGAGTATCTTTCCGACAATAATTAAATATTACTCAGGTCGATAGCTATTGTTCAACCGACATACATTCCCATCAAGGAAAACTTGAAAAAAAATTGAGGTGTTTAAATGAGAGGATATTTTTCAAGGCTTTGTTGGAGATTTTTTTGCGTGCAATGAGTGTTTGATTATCAAGCTTGAAAAGGCGAATTATTGACCTCAGCTCAATACAATAGTCATACTTCAGCGTGTCGAATAATAAATAGAATAAAAACACAACATACAGAATAAAAAAACACAAGCGAGGCGAAGCGGGTGGTGAGGAGAGCTAAAAAGGACGCTGATGCCCGGTGGGGCAGACGGTTGTGCCAGAATTTTGAGGAGAGCAAAAAGATGTTCTGGAAAGAGGTGAAGAGGGTGAGAAAGGGAGAAACCGAAAAGGAGGAAGTGGTGAAAGATGAAAATGGCCACTTGCTGTTGGAAAATGGTGATGTACGGAAGAGGAAGAGGTGCGCGAGTATTTTGATGAGTTGTTGAATGTCGAGGGTGACAGAGAGGCTGACATTGTTGCTGTGGGTGGTGGTGCTCGGATGACAGTTTTGGGAGAAAGACTTGTGGCGGACATTACCAGGGAAGAGGTGCAGGAGGCGGTGGACGTGATGGAAGCGTGAAAAGCCCCTGGTTTGGATGGCGTTGCGACCGAGTGCTTGAAGAAGGGTGGGGTAACGATTGTCGAATGGTTGGTGGGGTTAATAAAATTGTGTTTTGTGGCAGGCGTGGTACCGATTGAGTGGCGCAGTGCCTGCATTGTTCCGTTATTTAGGGCAAAGGAGATATAAATGAATGTTGCAACTCGAGAGGTATCAGTCTGTTATGTGTGGCTGGTAAATTGTACGGGAGAGTGCTGATCCAAAGAATTCGAGACTGTACGGATTGCGTAATTGGAGAGGAACAGTGTGGCTTTGGGAGTGGTAGGTGTGCTGATCAGGTTTTTGCAGTGAGACAGGTCAGTGAGAAGAACCTTGAAAGAAGGAAAGGGTGTGTTCCGGGCCTTCACAGATCTGGAGAAGGTATACGACAGGATTGACAGGTAAGCGCTGTGGAGGGCGTTGCGTTTGTATGGAGTGGGCGGACATCTGTTGAAAGCGGTGCAGAGTTTCTATGTTGGCAGCCGAGCATGTCAGAATGGGAAGCGAGGAGTGAGTTGTTCACAGTGAAAGTGGGACTGAGACAAGGCTGCGTGATGTCTCCCTGGCTGTTCAACCTCTATATGGATGGAGTGGTCAGGGACGTGAGCGCGAGTGTGATGGGTCGTGGCTTGGAACTGTTGGAAGCGAATGGGTGGAGTTGGCAGCTGAGCCAGTTGCTATTTGCTGATAATACGGCCCTGGTTGTGGATTCAGAGGAGAAGATTAGATTAGAGTGTCAAGACTTTCTAGTGCACTGGAGTCAAAGTCCTTCTGGCACCGAACTTCAAACCAGCAGCCAGCGCTGCATTAAGTCACCGACAAATCATCCTCAGTCTCCGGAATTGTTTCGACTCACGGCATGCTCAGGTCACTACTGTTTATAGAGATATATAGAGAGGTCACAAATGTGTCCCACTCAAAGTGAGCAAAGAAAGCGGTGGTCCTCCGGAATGGAGGAGCTCATTGGTGAGTAAGATTTAGTATGATCAATTCACAACAGATCAGATTTCAGTTAAGAGGCCGGCTTCTTGAAGGTAGCTGAGAAGTGGTTCCGCACCGAATTGTCTCTGAGGGAACTCGGTAAGCATTAGGCGGAGTATATTAGGAAGATCCAGGAACCGGCTTCTGGGGAAGTATGTGAGCCGACATTCCGTCTATGTGGGGCATTCTGCCAAGACATGGGCTATTGTAAGAGGGACTAGACAGTCCATACAGTAAGGGGGTGGCGACGCCTCCATAAGGTTTCTGTGCGTTAGTCTGCCATGTCCTATTCTCAATCGGCATAGTTACCTCAGTCCGTCGAGATCGGCTGCTTGATGAGACCCAGATATGGTTGTGTCTCTAATAGTACGCAATTTATTGCTCACAGGAACATCAGACCATTCCATGTTCCATTTATTTCGAACAGCTCTTTTAATCGCTGGGTAAAAGTCTTTATATGGGAGTGGACGCTGTTCTGCTGGGTCAGGCGCCGCTGCAGCTCTTCGCGACGCTTCGTCCGCAAGCTCATTTCCCACCACCCCACAGTCGCCTGGAACCCATCACAAACGATCGTTCTTGTTTCTGGAGGACAATCGCACAAGCCAGCGCATGATTGCTGAAACAATAGGGTGGCAATTGTTGAAGATCTCCAGGGCTTGAAGCGCACTGAGCGAATCACTGAAGATTGAGATATTGGCATCTGGAAGAATATCAGCCGCTAAGAGGGCATCGGCTATGTCCGCGAGCTCAGCAGTAAAAACTGACGCTGATGTCGGGAGTTTCCTAGTGACGAGGCGCCGGGGAGCACCGCTGCACAGCCTACTGCATCGTCGTCTTTTGATCCATCAGTGAATATATGCAAGCTCTCAGCGTGATGAGTCTCCGCATGGGCTATAAAAATAGCTCGAAGATTTTGGGGTGCAACATCTACCTTTCGGCCAGTAAAATAGTTAGGGCAGAGCATATTTTCTGGTAAACGCCAGATGGGAATTGCATCTCGTGGGAGAGGGTCCACAATGATGTGTGGTAGTCCAAGCTCAGCAGTGAGGAGCTCGATACGTTTTCAGAAGCTCGAAGAAGGAGCAAGATTGGGGTGGCGTTGTCGGATTGCGGTACACGTGGGCGAGCAAGAACATGACAATAAAATTGGAGGTCAATTTGTTCCCGTCGCAGGGCAAGACTAGGCTCACCAGTTTCACAAAGAAGGCTGACAATAGGGGAGAAGCGGAAAGCTCCAGTACAAGCGCGAAGGGCGGCATTATGAACTGCTTCCAGAGTCTTGAGAATATTTGGTTTTGCGGAGCCATAGACCACACTCCCATAGTCCAGTTTGGACCAGATGATAGCGCGGTTAAGTCGAAGTGATATTATTCTATCTGCACCCCAGGTGAAGTGCGATGCGATCCGAAGAATGACAAATCGCTGTAAGCAGCCTATCTTAAGCTGCTGCACGTGGTACTTCCAGGTTAGTTTCTGGTCGAATATTAGTCCTAGAAAGCGGACTGTAGGTAGGAAAGGAATCATTTCTCCATAAAGTCTGAGGTCTCGTTCCGTGTGTGTGTGTGTGTGTGTGTGTGTGCGAGACCGATGGATATGAAGTGCATATGTTTTGCTTTAAGATATTTCAAAGCCTCGAGATTCTGTCCAGGCAACCACCTGGGCAATTGCACTCTGTAGTTTACGTTGGAGTTGGGAGACAACTGGCGGCGATGCGTATATCATAAAGTCGTCAACGGATCACCCCCGTGATCCCATTAATGGCAATCGCGGATAGAGTACACAAAAGGACGCTACCTTGGGGGACCCCCTCATCTTGGGTATGTATGTCCGAAAGGTGATTGCCGATTTTGGCCCGGAAAACTCTCCGCCGGAGGAAGTTCAGAACGAAAAATGCTAGGTGACCCCGGATTCCCATCCGGTGAATCTCTCGGAGGATGCCATGACGCCAGGTTGTATCATATGCCTTCTCAAGGTCAAAGAAAACGCAAACAGTGTGCTGCTTGCGGTCCGAGGCACCCTGGATATCAGTCACAACGCATAATAATGCGTCCTGCGCTGATAGCATCCGTCGAAATCCGAATTGTAATGGGGAGAAGAGTGAGTTCGCTTTCAAGTGCCGAGTCAGTCGGGCATTCACAGTTTTCTCCAGAAACTTCGCTACACACGAGGTGAGAGCTATAGGGCGGTAGCTGGTCAATTCATCGGTAGACTTACCAGGTTTTGGGAAAGACAGAACCACTGCCTCCCTCCATCGATCGGGATAGGAGTGGGTACACCAGATTGAGTTGTAAATAAGACACAAGTAGGAGAGTGCAGAGTGATGTAGGTGCCGGAGCATCTCGTAGGAGATTTGATCTTCGCCAGGAGCAGAAGGGTTGGAGGTGCGAATTGCACCAAGGATTTCGCGTACCGTGATAGGTTCATTGTAAGGTATAAGAGAGTTTATGGAGAAGTCCAGATCATTTTGTTCTGCAGTACGCTTTGTGATACGGAAAGTAGGGCTGTACCCAGAATCCGAGCTGACGAAGGAGTAATGTGTTGCAAAGAGTTCAGAGACTTCTTGCGGATCGGTGTGGGTCGTTCCCATCACAATTAGGGTTGGGGGTGGGGGGGTGAGAGCAGTACTTTCCAGTAATTTTCCGTATGCGGGACCACACTTTAGACATGGGTGTATTGACATTAATGGACGATACAAAGTTTTGCCACGATTCTCTCCTGGATAGGAAGTATGTATTTCGTGCTTTTGCAGTTTCTCGTTTAAACGTAATTTTATCTGCTACTGCTTTGGTGCGTCGGTATCGATTGAATGCACGCTTCCTTTGCCGTTTAACTATTTCATACAGGTCACACCACCAGGGTGTTCTAATTTTACGTGATGTTCCCTTGGTTATAGGGATGCTGCGATTTGCAGCGTGAAGGATGGTACTATTAAGGTTTTCTACCATCTCGTAACAAGATATATCCTGAGGTGGGAGAGGTGTTATTGTCTAAGCAGTGAACGATTGCCAGTTGGCTTTACGCATTATATATCGACGAGCGGTAGAAGTATCTTCAGGATGGAGAGTAGTGATGGTGATGGAGAAGTGGTCACTCCCGTAGGGCTCCTCCAACACTTGCCAGGCAAGGTCTGGGGAGAGGTTTGGGGAGCAGAAGGATAAGTCAATAGCCGATAACGAGGCTGTCTAGGTATGGAAGTGCGTCGGTTCTCCAGTATTAAGGAGCGTAATATCAGAAGACAGAAGGAATGCTTTGACGCGCCCTCCACGTCCATCGGCTGTGTCTCTTCCCCAGAGGGGGTATTTAGCATCAAGGTCACCTACAAGAAGGTAAGGCGCAGGAAGTTGACCTACCAGGTTAGTAAGAAGTGCGCATGAAATTAGTTCATTTGGGGAAATATAAAGGTTACAAAGAGTAACGGGGTGTTTGAGGCCCACTCTGTGGGCCTGAGCTTGCAGAGTTGTTTGTAGAGGGATTGAAGTGCATGTGATTGCTTGGTTTCCTATTGTAGCCAGGCCAGTGCCCGGTCGAGCATCGGCAGTGGGCGAGGTGAAGTGGGCTTTATACCCACTGGGAAAAGATGGTTTGTACAGCCCCAAGAGAATTTCCTGGAGACAAACTACCATTGGATCAAAGGTTTGGGTTAATTTCAATAGTTCAGCACAGTTAGCACGATATCCTCTACTGTTTCATTGAAGGACGAGGGTATCAAACAGTGTGGTTTAGGTTGGAGAATATCAAGGTCTAGGCTAGACTTGATAAGGTCTAATTATATATCGCTTTTGTAGACCATGTTATTCACGGCGTGTCGGCCGCGTTCGACGAGTATCACTGGAGCTTCTCTTTTGGTTACGAGTCGACGAAGGATCACTTACGCTTTGATCATCATCATCCAGATCGGAGCCAGTGCGCTTAGCGCTGGTAAGCGGCAAGCGAGTTGCTCCAACCAGAGGCGACGATGAGGTAGGGTGGGTATCACTCAATACTGTGCTCGGCACATTTCCCTTAGGATTATAATCCGGAGCGGCTAAGCGTGACAGAGGCGAAGGGGCATTTGGTGCCCTAATAAAGGCACCAGAATGACATCTGAGTTGAGCAGCAATCTGGCTAGGCTATGCGGCTACCAAGGGTAATCTTGTTTGGGCTTGGAGTAGGGCGGGTTTAACCGTTGGTGACAGATCCCGGGTTTTCGTCTTGTGTGGCTGGTGAGGAGCGCGTTCAGGTGGCAGCGTTTTCTTTATGTTGTGCCGCCTCCAATAAAGGCAGGTCGTCGTCCAGATTCAGGTCTGGGACTTCCATTGCACGTCGTTCAGCAAGTGATGGACGAGGCGAGGTGGGAATGAGGGAAGGTACCTCCCGCGGCATTTCAAAGTTTCCGGACAGTGCAAATGACTGTTGGCGTGGGCTTCCTCGATTTCGAGGAGGATGAAGGGCATCCTGTTGTAGGTTAGCAGGAACCATGGTTACAGGTGTTCCCGCTGTCACTGCAGCAAAGCTAGCAAGCGGACGGATAAATTTAGCGGTTACTTGTCTCTTGGCTTCGGGGTAGGGAAGGCGTTCTCTAGCTTGAACATAGAGTATCTCCTTTTCAAGTCTGTAATAGAAGCATTCGCGTGATGTCGCAGGATGGTCCTCTGAACAGTTGGCGCACTCAGCAGGTCGGTCACAATTGTGGCCATGTGCGTCCTTACCACAGCGGAAGCATGTACTTTTTATGTTCCTCAATCGGCAGGCATCACTTCCATGACCAAACTTTTGGCAGTTGTAGCAGCGTCTGAGATTAGGGATGTACTTTCGGACCGAGCACTGTGTCCAGCCAATGTGGACATCGGAAGGCAGAGAACAGAGCTTGAATGTGAGGATGTAGACACCAGTGTACTCCTCAACTCCGCTTCGCCGTCGTTTCACTCTGTATATCTTGGTGACTTGCTGATCCGCGAGTTCAGTAACGATATCGTAGTCAGAGTGGTTCGGTCTGTTTTTATAATATATAGTTCCTTGTATCGTGTTGAGAGTTGGGTGCTAATCAACTTTTACAGGTATATTATTTAGTTGTTTTAGGTTTTGAATGTTCCCACCCTGCTCCTCATCCTTCACCTCTACCAGGAGGGAGCCATTCCTAAGCTCATTGATGCGCTTCGGGGTCCCCCCAGTGCAGTGCGGAGTTGTCGATCAGCTTGAATAGTGTTTGTATCGGACGGGTTCTCTCCCGAGATTGCCTTGACGATGAAACTTAGTGTAGTTTTTATTTTTTTAAAGATTTTCAAGTATTTTCTGATTTTCAACGTATCGTTCAAGGGGTCTTACATGATTGCGGCGGCTTCTCCCGGGCTTTCGTCCGGAAGCAGCAAGTGCCGCACTCGCGTTACGGTCGTGTGTCTTGTTTCCAAAGTCCACCCCACCAGAAGTGGGGGAAGGCTGCTGTTAACTAATCATCTCTCCATCAGGCAGCCTGGGATGGAGGGGGTTTACGTCCACTATTTGGGCGCGACCGCCGGATGATGGCGGTGTTGAAGAGCGTCCGCCAGATGGTGACGCTGATACGTTACCATCCTGCGGTGACCGTAGCTGTTGTTGCAATAGCCGTTGTTCCAAAGAGTTGTCCAATGGAGAAGTCTGGGTTGTCAACATTTGCTGAGTTTCTGGCAAAGAATCCATTAGAAGTCCAGGCGGCCTCCCTCACCATGCCCACGCCCACCACGGAACGCTTAAAGCAAGTGTTTTCTGGCTCTTTCAACGAGCACCACTTGTGAGCTATGTGAAGGTTCGTTTCCCTTGCAAACATCATATTCTGACGGTTAAGCAGGACATTCTAACAGCTCTACCCCAGCAACGGGTTCGCTGAAGGTTGTCCCACCCCCCGGTCCACAATATTGCAGAAGTCTGATGCAGTCATATCATTTATAGTGTGGTCAGTCGTCAACTTTGCTACTTTGGCCACCTTGATAGTTGGTGAGTATAGATTTGAGAGGGAGAAAAAAAACGAAATAATATACGAAATAAAATATGTAACGAAAAAAAATAATAAAAAATACAAATAAAAAAATCAACGAAACAGAATATGTAACGGAAAAAAAGGATATAGTGAACAAAATTAAATATATAACGCAAAAAAATGGGGGAAAGTTGTCATGAGAAGAATAGAGATAAGTTAATGCAGCTTCAACAAAACAAACGAGGTGAAAGGAGTAACCAAGGTGAAAGCATAACCAGGAAGGGGTACCCGTGAACCAGTAGCTTTAGGGGGGATTCAGAGGAGAAGCTATGTAGGCTAGTGTCTGAGTTTGGTAGAGTGTGTGAGAGGAAAAAGCTTCGAGTGAACGTGGGTAAGAGTAAAGTAATGAGATGCTCGAGGACTGTCGATGCGAGCAAAATTAGTGTCCCCCTAAATGAAGAGCTCTTGGAGTAAGTTCAGTGTTTTAAGTATCTGGGCTTCCATGTGAAGATAATTGAACCAGTGGAAACTGAAGTGAAGACGCGAGTGAAGGAGGGGTGTAAAGTGTTGGGTGCACTGATGAGTGTAATGAGCTGTAGGACGTTAGGGATGGAAGCAAAGAGTGGGCTGTATGAGGGTGTTGTTGTCCCAACTGTGCTCTACGGAGCTGAGACTTAGGGGTGAGAGCAGAAGAGAGAAGAAGGTTGAATGTTTTTGACATGAAATGTTTGAGGAGCATGGCTGGAGTAACGCTGAGAGACCGGATCACCAACGACGTGGTTCGAATCAGAACAGGGATGGTGAAGAAGTTGGAGGACAGAGTGGATTCGCGTGTTCTGAGATGGTTCAGGCACATGGAGAGGATGGACGAAGGGAGATTGGTGAAAAGGGTGATGAATGCGGAGGCAAGTGGTCGCAGGACTAGAGGTAGACCGAAGTTTGGGTGGATGGATGGTGTGAAGCAGGAGTTAGGGAGGAGACATGAATGTGGAAGTAGCGAGAGAGCGTGTAATGAACAGGCGAGAGTGGAGAATGGTTGTGAATACTTCATTTTGACGCTGATTTGATGTGCTCTCCCGCCCTTGGCATCCAGTTGTTGGGATAGTCGTGGGTGGGGGAAGACCAGCCATTATGATGCGGCAGGGGTAAACCAGGAAAAACTGTTGTGCCCCGCTGCTGACAACGGATCCTCGGACTGCACTCGTGACCTGGAGTGTATGTTACGGGGTTTCCGGCCGGACCCTCCAGCACAAAAGGGCCAAATTGTGTGAGTGTGAGCGTATGGGGGAGTGAGGTGCGTCTTGCCGTCGGCCACCCTCTTTTCTGGAGGATGCGGCCTAGTGTCTGTAGCTGACAACGCAAAAGCCACTGGCAAAAAGGCAACCCAGCTAGCAAACTGCATCCTCAAACAGCTGCTTATTGGTGGTGTTAGAATAAAGTGGCTGGCCACCTCACCTTGCAAAAAGTTTCCTTATCGAAGAGCTGTCCCTTGATGAAGGTGTGAGAGTGTGGATGTTCCCCGCCCTCCTCCTCTTCTTCTTCTTCCTCTTGCGGGTTGCGGTAGTCAAAGCTGCTAAGGAGGATAACTGGAACCCCGCGCAAGCAGAAGTCAGTGTCGGCGCTGAGCACAGGCAGCCCAAACGTGGCAGAGAGCGTGCAAAGCTCATCGTCAGCAATGTCGTCTGCTTGGAGTACCGTCACGCCGTGACTGCGGACGGTAGACACGAAGACGGAACGGAGCAGGGCTGGCACCACCTAGACAGGGATAAAACACATCAAATATAGTGATTGGCGAAGGCAAATTCTGCCCAACACGACACCAGCCAATATGCCTAAATAAAGTACTTCCAAGAAATTGCTTCAATAGTACAGATACAGACACTAGGCCGCATCTTCCAGAAAGGGGGGTGGCCGACGGCAAGGCGCACCTCACACCCTCATACGCTCACACTCACACAACTTAGC